>JAQJVL010000111.1:0-186266 GCA_035578905.1 Stictocephala bisonia
TACCAATATAAACTCATATAGTAGGGGAACACCCTACCCAAAGTGGAGTGGCCGGAGTTGCAACTACAGAGTTATGTCAACTGTATCAAGTTTGAACCAGGAGAACTATTAAGAATGTCAGAGTTATGACATGAAAAAAGGTAAAAAAATGATGGTATGAAAGGATGTGAGGCAATCGAATACTATGGTAGCAAATAGTGGGGCAAAAGAAAATATTTAAGAAAAAGTAGGTAGTATTCAGAAGCAATAAGTAATGGACAGAACTGAACAAACAGCAAAGCAGTGTTCAGGTCAAAAGCGTGTACTGGACTGATATGAGCCGAGCCGTACTGCGGTGCGGTGCTGGTGAGGTGCGGGGAGTGGGAGGGAGGGCAGAGGTCAACTGATAAGAACCGGCCTTCTAGTGAACAGCCAAGACTGCTATCGCTAATTTACAATCAGCCGAAGAATCATAGTATCAAGTTTATTTGTGATCTGTTGTCTAGGTTTAGAAAATATACAACAATCGTCAAGTATCGAGTTTTTTGCTGTTTGGTTTGAAACGTGATTGAAATGTTTTTTTTATTTATAAGCACTTATGCAAAGTATAAAGAGTTATAGTGCCAAGCAGAACCAAACTTTATGTAAAATTTTTATTACAGTTCATTTAAGACCTAAAAGAAAGCTTAGCACCAATTTTAGTTGCGATCTGCTTTGTAAGTTCAGCAAAAAAGGTCCCAGAATTCATCTTAGACCTAAAAGGAAGTTTAGCACCAAATTTTCTTTTAATCTAATGTTTAAGTTCAGAAAATTCGAAAATTAAACGTCGCGTTTTACGCGGTTTGGTCGAGAACCCGATTTAATTTTTTGAAACAGTTTCTCAGAGAGCACCTACAACTCTAGAGAAAGCTACATACCAATTTGCATTCGAATCCGTTCCTTAATCATAATCCGTAGCGAAGCATGGGTACTTTCTGCTAGTTCTTTATAGTGCTGAAATGACCCGAACTTTGTGAAAACTTTTTTCTAGAGTTCATCTAAGATCTAAAAGGAAGCTTGGTACCAAGTTTTGTTGCAATGTGATTTGTAGGTTCACAAAAAATACATAAATTTAAAAGTCGCGTTTTTCGCGGTTTGGTCGCGAACCTGATTGAATTTTTAGAAACCGTTTCTTAGCGAGCACCTACTACCCTAGAGGAAGCTACGTACCAAGTTTCATACGAATCCGTTCAGTGGTTTTTATATATGTATAGATTTACACTTTTAACAAACTAGAAATTAATATTCTTATAATTCAAAAATTCTGATAGGTTATAAAACGGGTTTTTTAGAAGCCAGTCATTCAATTTGTTTTGGAATGTTTTGGTTGGATATTTGTCCGCTAAATGTTTAATTTTGTTAAAGACTTTTTGAGATGTTATGATATGACTGTTTTGCGATTTTGTTAGCCTACAATGGTCTATTGCAAAATTGGTTTTGTTTCTGGTATTGTATCTGTGTATATCACATATTAGTGTTAGAGTTTGAATATTTTGGAGTACATAAGATGTTAAGTCAAAAATATATAAATTTATTACAGTTTGTAATTTTTGTCTAATAAACAGAGGCCTGCAGTGATCCAGAGTATGTGCTTTTGCGATGACCCGAATGGCTTTTTTTTTTGAAGTATTAGGATATCTTCTATTTTACTACCATTTCCCCAAATAACAAGACCATATCTTAAAATTGATTGAAAAAAGGCGTAATAAGCGGATTTGACATAGTTTTCTGGTACACACCACAATAAACGCCTGAGTTAGAAAATAACTCGACAATCGTTTTGATAGATATTCAAATTGTGAATTCCAAGTCAGAGTACTGTCGATATGGATACCCAGAAATTTTACGGTGGTAAAAAAAGTATTAGTTATATCAACTGAAGGTGTTTGTCTTAAGCTGAAAACTATATTCTGAGTCTTAGCTTCATTGAGTAAAAATTCGTTAGACCTAAACCACAATGAGGCCTCTTGTACAGTTTCCTTGACAAGGTGTTGTAGCTTACTGAAATTTGAATTTACATTTATAAAAGTTGTATCATCAGCGTATAAAAAAGATTTAGTCTTGACATTTTTGGGAAGATCATTTATTTGTAATAAAAACAACAGTGGGCCCAAGACTGATCCTTGAGGCATCCCTATTGAAACTTTAGCCTCATCGGACCAGTTTCCATCAACACAAACTTTTTGTCTGCGGTTTGACAGGTAACCTTGAAAGAAATTTGAGGGGATTCCTGTTATACCATAATAGTTAAGTTTTAGGACCAATTTGTTGTGATCGACTCAGTCGAAAGCCTTGCTCAGGTCACATAGGGTGGCCTGAGCAAAAGCCCTGTTCTCATAGGCATTCACAACATCTTTGATAAGTACGTCTATTGCATCTATGGTGCATTGCCCTATTCAGTATTCCATAAGTATAGGAATTGAATGCCACTGTACTTAACTAACTTAGGGTTAATTGTAAGAGAGGACATTTTAGTCCTATATTCATCCTTTGTCCTATTTACTTTCCTAAATTTAATTTTTTTACTATGTAAAACAACACATGATGGATAGGAAAAGTATTTACAACATTTCTGGAGTATTTACAACAGCTTTCTGGAGCATAATGCTATATTATTTTTTACTCTCTGTGCTACTGCACAGATTCAATTTGCCAAGCCTCAATCACACCATTTAGTTCTAAATAGAATTATGACTTTTTTTAACAACCGCGTCAAGGTGCTGTTTACAATCACCAGATGTTTTGCTTGTGCTGTGATGTGGCTTCCTCAGTGGTATCGCTAATACCATGCTGAGAGTATGGCTAGTGTTTGGAACTAGAAGGTAGTAGGAGCCTTAAATTAAATTTAAAAAAAATGAAATTAAGTAATGAAAAATGAAACAATCCTCTTGAACTGATCTTTTACTACATACTCTAAAAATTTTCAGATCCTAAATCCTTTTCCCAACTCCCTACAGGTTGGGTGGATATACCTTGCCAACTCCTTGAAAACCAGTGATGAGATGATCCTTCCTGCTGAATAAGGACCCAGCATTGTCAACTCTAGCTGTCTGATTTGTCTACCTACAAAAAACTTGACTTTGACCCCAGCAATAAACAAAATAAAAAGCTAAATCTTGCCAAACACCATAGCTTTTTCACTATATAATAACATACCTCACGTCTATAGCCTAGCTGTCACTGAGCACTCTCTCAACACACAGCTTCCCAAACCTAGCATTCCTGGTACAACTAACTCGTTCATCCTTGAAAAAAGCCAATTCAAAAGTTTTGATATGCTAACCACATAGTCCCTTCCTATGCCATCTCTTTTGGGAGGAACTGGAAAAGACCTTTTTCAAAAGCAACTTGTAAAATATTTATGTTGGCTCCGTTTCATTTATAATATTTTTATAATCCAGACTGGCTCCAAAACCAATCATACAAATTTATTAGATAATTTACAAAACTTAAGTTGAATTTCACTAGACAACCTCCTTCTGAATGCATAGTTTTCCTTGATGATGAAATCTGATTAGAAGATGATGTCCTTCACACTGATATTAACATTAAACCTTCCAATAAATAGCATCATTATATGTCCTTTCAGCCACAAAATTTACTACCACTACTCTATAACCTACAATATACCCAGAGACAACACTTGTTACTCCACAAACTTAATTTACCAATTCCAATGCCAACATGGCCCTACTCAGTACATTAGTCCTACCAACGAAACCCTCCGGAAATGCTAAAATTGCCATAGAAATGATAGCAAAGTTAAAAATCCTAAAAACCTATTTTCCCATATTCTTCTATACGACCAATTTTTTTCAATGCTTAACCACAAAAGTAGCCAGATAACGAAAACCCCATGTCAATGGTTCCCTCCCAAGTTGGAAGAGTGAAATTAGCACACCTAGATAACAAAGACTTGGGACCCTCCCAATATCAACACCATAAAAACCTTTATCCTTTTCCCACCTCTAAGCCACCAGCAAAGCTTTTAATACATAATGTCGAATTATATTGTGGATAGTAGGCCCAATTGTTTTTCAGCAGATAAATGTATCATCTTTCTTCTAAACGTACATGAGAACTTTGTCTAGTATACACTAAAATATTAGGAGTCTTAGACAAAACAAAATTTTTATTTGTTTTTAGTTCATTTCTATAAGTTAAATATAAATTTTGATATAATTGTGCTAAGTGATATAAGGATTTTTATAATGAAGCGCATCATTACGAATTACAATGTTTTTATTTATTTATTTTTTTAATGAGACATAAGTCTTTAAGAGTTGTCAGATTTGCTAAAAACTAAATTTAAGTTAGTTAAAAATCAATGGCAATCAAGATGTACAATATTTACAGAATTATTCATTAATCATAACATTATATCACTGTTTGGTGCTTAACCCTTTAAGGTCGATAGCCGTGTACCTAAACATATGAGCTCGATTGTAATAATGGTTTTTACTTCTTTTTTTTATGAGTCATCGGCTGTCATTATATTATAGGATCTGAAACCTGGGCACTCAGTCAAAAATCTGAAAAGAAACTTTTGGTGTTTGAAAATAAAATGCTATGCACTATCTTTGGTCAGTCAACAGCCAAGAAACTTGGAGAATAAGGACCAATGAAGAAATTAGAGATCGCTATCAAGACCCTGACATTGTTGCCCAAATTAAGGTAGTTCAACGGCAACTGAATTCTGCTTGCAGCGCTGACTGTACGTCTGACCGCAATATACTCGACCCCTCCCCTGGGATGGGTGGGGTATAACTGCAGGAATTCGTTGAAGCGCGATTTTGCGGGTGCTGTGTCTAGCTGAATGTTTATGTAGCGATTGGATTGTAATATAACATGCGGGTAAAAGTACAGTACAATTGAGTATATTATGTTATTCAATTTTGTAAATTGTGTGATATTAAAAAGCATAAGATGCTAAACAGGACACTATTTCTCGTTGTAATAAAATAAAAACAAACATATAACACTAATTATTTAAAATCTAATTTGCAGTAAAATTACGTAACTTAAAATAACTTATGAACAAGACCAGTTCTGTGAGAGTCTGTTATTTAAGTTTAGGAATTATCGGAAAAATAGTTTCTTAGTTCAGCATGTACCAAGAAAGCCTAAATTCGCATCTTTGAGCTGATGTATTTAACTATAAACATAATTATAATGAAAGAACTACTTGGGGAGCGTTTAAGAGCTGATATAAAATTTGAAATAGAAAATATTGAAAAATGTTTTTGACCATATAGCCTTAAAATCAAAAGGCTAAGATAGGCTAGCCACATCAAGAGAAGGGAGCTGGACTCCATACTAAGGATCGTGACAGAAAGTGTTCCACAAGGTAGATGGCCACCGGGACGCCTAAGACTACAGTGTGGAGACCAAATAATGAAAGACATGAGAAGTCTGAATGTAACACCAGACATTTCTGGTGTTACATTCACCAGAATGTAACATTGATGGATGCAAATGTAAATGTCTGATGCAAGACTGAGACGGATGGCGAAGAGTTGGTGGCAAGGCCAAAAACCTCCTTAGGTTTGAAGTGGCCACATAGGTAAGGTAAGGCTGTTCAGTTCACTAATAGTCGTGTTTGTTGTCCTTAAGTCATTTTGTTTAGAGTTGTTTGAAAGTAGTTATTTTTTGTGTGTGTGAATTAATTAGTTGGGTGGGTGGGCCAATACTACTGTTTGTGTAGTTGCCAGTGTGTGGGTTAATACCACCATACGTGTGTAGGTGGAAAGGAGGGTGAAAGCCAATACATGAATAGAATGCAGTATTTACGTTAACTTCAACAAAGGAGTTCATCCTTCGTGTTTTTGAAAGAACTGCTGTTCAGTTTGATAAGAAAAATGTCATGTGTCAGTAATTTATTTTTTGTTCAGTTGTTTCTATGTACTTGGTGGTTGGCTCTTGGTGCGAAAGTTTTTAAGGGGTTATAATATAATGTAAATATAACAATATGGTGTACATGTAAAAGTTTAACTCACAAAATTGGCTTGGAATGAATTAATTTCAGTTTTTCTGAAAAACCAGTGTTATTGTACAGAAATTTTATATTCCTCGGCAACCATATGACCAAAAATGACATCATTTCCAGATTATCCATTAAATTTTTTATCAGTAAAAGAAATTATTTTAAATGGTCATAATCAAAGTGTAACATTGCTAAGTTTACACAAGAGGATCAAAGATAATTGTACCAATTATTTTCATAAAACCCTGTATACAAGAAGGGGTTAAGTTACATTAAAACCTTGCCATTTAATAAGCTTTAAAGTGATATGCCACATGATTATGGTTTAGTATTCGGTGACCCTCTCGTAATCAATTTAATCCAGCACTACAAGCTGAAATTTATGTAAGAAATGCAATAAAGGCCATCATAAAATAGTTTTTATTATTATGAGTACAATAGAGACACATTTGTAACTATTAATGGTGAAAAAAAGCAATCCTCAAAACAGTTTTAAAACTTCACATATCATTTTGAAACTGCCTGGCTTGTTTCGTAATGCAAGCTCTTGCTCTTTTCCTCATTGCTCCAACTGTAATTTAAAAAGGTAATGTTTGGCGAAGTTTCTCAAATTCAGCTGCTATATTATCTCTGAGTTCACTGTTGTGGAGTATACTTCTTTAATGTACTCCTAGACAAAAAAATCCATAGGGGTAAGGTCATATTGGATAGTCCAGTGACAATCATTCATGTACTTCATTGCTGAAGTGTGGGGGGAGCACCGTCTTGTTAAAGTATCCTGTCTTTTTGAATGATGTCAACATCATTTAAGAAACTTGGGAGGTTGTGCTGAAGAAACTGCAAGTAACTTTCTCCGATTAAGGATTCTTAAAAAATGTGTCGTCTTATCAGCCCGACCTTTCCCGTGTAGCTTAAGAATTATTTTTCTGACCATAAGTGCAAATTGTGGCTGTTAAATAAAACAGCCACAATTTGCATTTTTCTTTCTGTAAAAAAAGCCTTCTCTTGTAAACAAAGACTCATAAGTCCACAATATTTTTGTTTAAGTTGGACTGCTCAATGTAATAGCCAACGACAAATTTCAACTCTAGGAGCAAAGTTAGTTGGCTCTAATGCTTGAACTGAAGTGAAATGCTATGCATTAAGTTTGTTTCTGAGTAAAATGTCCAAAACCTTTCACTTTGACAGACCAACTTCTCGGGCAACCTGCCGGCTACTAGTTTCTGGATTATTTTTAACAGTATCAAGAACCAAATCTTCCACTCTTACACCGTGAATAATACTGCTTACCTCATTAGCATATTTAAACACAGTGCCCCTCTCCACTAGTCGCTGATGTAGTCTCATAAATACTGCTGACTAGGTGTTCGGCGACCAGGGTATCAATAAGCGTTCTCTCTTCTAGCGGCAAGCACATTGCCGTTACAAAAAACCGTACACAAAGTGCATATCTGCATACTCACTACTTGTAAACTCCATGGCAGCATACAGTAGACTAATTTGAGCAGATAACCATTTCATGGGGGTAGATTCATGTGGACACTGGTTAACAAAACTTGATAAGCAATGATTACACCATTTTGGCGAAGCAGATGACAAAGGAATTGAATAATTGATAAGAAATTGGCATTAATTCATCACTACCACCCACAAACTATTTCAAACTGCCTTATCTTTCATAATCCTTAATTATTTGTTGAAACACACAATTACAAAACATAAAAATCAAAGTTCAGTGTTATTATTGATTTTTAGAGATTTTTAATTGACTATGTATTGTAGGTTTGTTACTGCTAAAAGTGGGTCACCGAATACTAAACCATAATCATGTGGCATATCACTTCAAAGCTTATTAAATGGCAAAATTTTTAATGTAACTTAACCCCTTCTTGTATACAGGGTTTTATGAAAATAATTGGTACAATTATCTTTGATCTTCTTATGTAAACTTAGCAATGTTACACTTTGATTTGGCCTACAGATTAATTTTATAATATGACCATTTAAAATACAGTACTTTCTTTCTCTGATAGAAAATTGAATGGAGAATCTGAAAACTTTTTGGTCATAATTTCGGGTTGCCCAGGAATATAAAATATCTGCACAAAAACACTGGTTTTTCAGAAAAACTGAAATTAATTATTTTCAAAAAAAATTCCAATCCAATTTTTATAGTTTTACGTCTACACCATTGTGTTACAATTACACTACATTATAACACCTTAAAAACTTTCACACCAAGAGCCAACCACCCTGTTTAGTTCATATAGTATTGCCTGTTATAACTGATTTTTATTTTCAGAATAAGTGAATACAGTTTATGTATTAAAACCATTCTTGACCTTGAGAAAATTAGGGGCGTATTACCAGGGGTTCCCAAACTTTTTTGGCATTGTACCACCTAAAGCCACTTGAGAATCATATGCACTACTAAAAAAATCATGCAGTATAAAATACATATACATATGCATATGAGTAGTTTAGAAATAATTGTATTATTTCTTTATTTGGTACTTGGTGGAATTTCGATGGATTTAAATTAAACATTTTTAGTAATTCCACAGTTTATAATTTTTGATTAATGCATCTTCAGATCATAATAACCAAATTGTAAAAAATATAAAACATATGTTACAAAATATACAATTTGTAAATATTAAATAACATTGATGGATATAAGTAGTTAACATATAAAAACAAAGTTTTGAATTTAAGTTGTTTTCTAGTTCATTTCTAATTACAGGTAAAAATACAGGGTGTTTCGGGATAAGTGTAAACAACTTAACCAGGAGATTCCTTACATCGAAACCAGAAAAAAATCTTATATGAACATGGGTCCGTAAACCAGTCGTTCTCAAGTTACAGCCAAAAATTGATTTTTTTAAATTTTAAGTGTACCGTAGTTATTGCACTTTTGGACCTCTTGATTGAAAATTTGTAAAGATAATAAAATAATAAAGCTGATCTCAAGATAAAGAAAATTCATCTTCTTTTTTTATAAATGTGGAAGAGAGGCCACTAATTATAATGTAAAAATAAGGTAGTTTCAAATTTTACTTAAAGATTTATTAAACAAAAATTTAAATCATTTTCAAATTACAAATCACAATGTTTTGTGAAAATACACATAAAAATTAAAGATCTAGAGTGAAATAATACTGTTATTTACAAAACAACGAGGGTACCATGGGTGCACCTTACAAGAAATTTTCAAAGTGACCACCATCTTTCTGCCTGCACAATCTTGCTCGTGAAATCAATGAGTTTGTTGCCGCTCGGACGACTGCTGGGTTGTTCTTGATGGACTCAGCTACATTCATTATCCTTTGCAATAATTCTTCTCTTGTTCTAGGCTTTGTTGTGTAGACTTGTGATTTCATTCATCCCCATAAAAAATAGCCCATGGGTGTAAGGTCAGGAGACCTTGCGGGCCAATGTACTGGACCGTTGTTAGCTATTACCCTTTGCCCAAATTTCTCACGCAGTAGTTCTACAACTTCTCTTGAAGAGTGAGGCGGTGCACCGTCGTGTTGAAACCAGAGATTTACTATGGTTCCAAGAGGGACTTCCTCTAGGAGTCTTTGTAACTCATTGAGCAGGAATGCATGATAAGTGGCTCTGTTTAGATTCCCCTCGATGATAAAAGGTCCAATCAGCTTATCATTAACAAGGCCACACCACAAATTTACAGAAAACCTTTGTTGGAAATGATTTTCTATTAATTTATGGGGATTTTCTGTAGCCCAGTTGTGTAGGTTTCTTAAGTTATTTATTCCATTTCTCGAGAACTGGGCTTCATCAGTAAACAAAATGCACTTAACTAATCTCCGGTTAGCCACTACCCAATTGCAAAATGCCAGCCTAGCATCGTTGTCCCCAGGGTGAAGGGCTTGCACTTTTTGAAAGTGATAGGGGTGCATTTTTTCCTTCTTCAGAACTCTCCAAACCTTTGTTGAAGACACTAAATGTTGGTTTGATAGTCTCCTAACACTCGTACCTGGACTTTGCTGCACTGCTTCAATAATATTTTCTTCAGTATGCACATCAACTTGATCGAATCCCTCTCGCTTTCTCCTACTAACCGATCCTGTCTCTTTAAGTCGGTTGTGCAGGTCGGTAAAAACTCTCGGGTTTGGATTATTTCTGTTTGGATATCTTCTCCTGTACTCAGCCGAAGCTGCCTTTGCATTCCCATTGCAATACCCATAGACAAAATGCATATCAGTATACTCACTGTTTGAATACATTTTCACTTTGGAGTTAAAACCACCAGCACTTACTGAGAGGAAACTTATTTTAATGGACAGGAAACCACATTATTTCTCAACAATGAAATTAAACAGATGTGGCTTACGGAAACAGTGCTGCCAACGCACCAATGAAAACAACAACATACAAGACGGAACGATGACATAAGTATTGAATGAGGTTAAATTAAAATAAACCCAATTCTCGTGTATTCGTCCGATAAGTACTAAATTAGTTTATGTCTTAAGAAGATTACAGTATTTGTTTAAAAAAAAAACGTATAATAACACTTTGGTATTTTTTGTTTTCAAACTGTTAGTTGACAATGTTTATTTTTTTGTTATTGTTGTTTTTTTTTGTGTAGCCATCCTGTGTAGGAAAAGGCCGTTTTTTTTAAACATTGCCTCAGTGGGGTCCTGTGGTGGAATGTTAAAGGATTTAGGATCTTGTAAATTTTAAAATTTTTTGAAGATTTTATAAAAAAAATTTCAGCTGAAAGATTTCCTTTGGTTTTATGGATTTGATTGACTGTCTGGATAATTGATGTGTTCCTTTCTAAATTTTGTTATCTTACAATATTTTGGGTTTTTACATAAATATTATTTTTTAACGCATACATAAATTGTTATTATTTTGTTCTCCATAAAATTCTACAGCTTTTGGGAAAGTTGCAGCCCAAATACTCAAACGGTTATGATATAATAGCTAATCAAAAACAAAAATCATTTTTGAGGCCTTGAATTTTTGGAAAAATTTTATTTTTGAACTATTTTTTTCTCAGCGACACTTAACATTACAGTACAAAACATCAATGATATCTCTTTGAAATTTCATAATCTATCTAACTGTGAACATTATAACAAGCTATCTTTACAAATTTTCAATCTAGAGGCCCAAAAGTGCAATAACTACACTTAAAATAGAAAAAAATCATTTTTTGGCTGTAACTCGAGAACGACTGGTTTACGGACCCATGTTAATATTATATTTTGTTGTTGTTTCGATGTAAGGAATCTCCTGGTTGTTGTTTACACTTATCCCGAAACACCCTGTATATTATTAAAATTAACAGATGGCTGAGAAATACAGTCATCTTTTTTTAATGCCATGAACGCACTTTCAATTTTATTTATCTTTTTCCATGATTTTTCTTTATATATAATAGACAACTCTTCAAATTTTATATTATGCTCTTTATCAATAGCATGTTCAACTAATTTTGATTGTTCAGTATTTTCAGTTTTAAAATTATATATATGTTCCTTTATTCTTGTTTTAACAGGTCTTGATGTTTGGCCGAAATATGTTTTATTGCATTCACAATTGATTTGGTATATAACATTTTTTGTTGATTCATTTAGATCATTTACTACGAAGACTTCCTGATGATGTAAAACTTGTTCGAATATTAAATTTAGAATACATTTTTTTAAATTGGATTATTGTTTAATATATTTTTGTTATCGTCATAAATCATATAATTTTTAAGAAAATACAGTGTCTGTAACACATGACAGGGGTCACAAAGTGTTGGGAAGCTCCACTACATTCGTGCTTCTACCTTAAGTTGGTTGTCCTTAGGCTAAGGGGTACCACTGGTCAGTGATCCACCTAACGTAGCTTGAGAACCATTGAATTAGACGCAGTGTCAACTCGTACATAATTTGTTATAACTACTTATACTTCTATATAAAACATAGGCACTTCACATTTGTTGCACTTTATTAGTAAATAAGTTTATTGTATGAAAATATGTGATGTAAAATGATCTGTAATATTTATTATATTAGACTAAACAAATTCAAAATTTCATTATTATTATTTTTATTTGTTTTTGAAAAGCAATTTTAGCCAAAGTATTTTGTACTCCAAAAGCCTATTTCATAACAAAGAAGTAGATATAACATTTATTCATTTATGATCAAAAATGATAATACAATGCTTTCTCAACTAAAACAATGCTCTAAAGTTAGGCTAATTTCAAGGTACAAATACTAATTTAAAAGCCGGCCTTTTATACACATCGCTCACTGTGAAGTTAAAAGAAGCAATCAATAAATGTAAGAGAAACGCTATAAATAGAGGAGGTATTAATATTGACATTGCAAACCAAAAGGAAACAAAGTTATAACTTTCTTTATTATATGACAATGGTTTTTATCTACTGATTGATAATAATTATACAAGAGTTTGTCAATAATTCAGCAATCTGCATTGATCATATTTTTATTAGGCATAACAATTTAAACTACTTTCATCATGTGTGTTTAATGTCTGTAAAACAACCATAATTTAATTGCAATGGTAACGTAAAAGGAATCACTAATACCGTTAACAATAATAATGTTATAAGAAAGATAAACTTTGAGTAACTCAAAAACAAACATTACTTCAAGTACATGACAGAATCTCTTACAAATAAATCCATAAATTAGGAAAAGGAACTTATGCAGCTTAGAGAATTACGAGAGACATCAGCGACATGGTAGCTGTGTTTACCCAAACGGAACCGATCTTACTATGTGAAACTGACCAAGAGACCCAGAAACTCCAACCTCATCATCATGTGAATGAGGGACTCAGACTGATATTATTGCAACCTCTCCTATCAAAAATTGTATTAGTTTAGATAGTAATTTAGTGCATACTGTTTTGAGAATGATGACATATGGAACTGACTCAGGAGTTTGAGATCCAAAAATATATTGTTTTTACTTCCTGCAGTAGTTCTGTTTGTTTTAGTCAGAATGTGGAGGGAATATAAAATCTATCTTGCCAGATAACTTTAAAATGTACAAAGTAATCACTGTCCCTGTTTCAAATGCTCGCCCTGTTTTTTCTTCTTTGTAATCTAATAATCCTTATATAATACGTGAAGCCGTTTTTTGTCAGTGCAACTCCTCCCTTATTTCTTGACCAATTTAAATGGTCCTAAATTGGTTATAGGACCTTGACGGCAATAAGGTCCTAAATCTTGAATATTTTTACCCTGAATGGTATGGGCATAGACCTTCTATTAGATAGAAGGTACATGGTATGTTTTATGGCCATAAGATTAACTAACGTGAGGAGAGATTTAAATTAATCTTAAAGTAACAGCTGTTCAAATGTAAACAATGATTTTCAAAAAGTTTCAACATCTGTTGGAATGTAAACAATGGTATTTGTAATATTGAGGAGTTTATATATTTCATAATGTTAACCAAAGAAGGTTGAAAGCATAGTTTTATTCAAATTTGATTATAGGGCTCTGCCCCACTGGACTTGAAAGGTTCAGTAGTAATCTAATGGAGTTATTTATTTAATTAATATTCAGCTGTTAAACAAAAACAAAATAAATAAGCAAGTATCAAATAGGCTATGTAAAAGCATTGGGTGTTCATACTATTAAATAAATAGCAAAGCAAGTAAACTGTAAATAAATTTAATATTGTGATTTGATGTTATACAGTTAACCTAATATTATTTGGTCAAAAGTCACAGTCCGAGGTGTAATAAGCGCAGCGAGTGACGGGGTTGGCATGTAAAGCATGCAGCCCCTAGCATAAATAAAATTACGTTAGTGGACTCTAGTGGCACAGTGCTGTAACCCAGCTGTTTAGGGACAGGACAAAATATTGAGGAGATTGTAGGCGATATGTTTGATTTTCGGTTTTCTAATACTGACACAGTATAGGCTCAATGGTTGCCATCAACGTGGACACTACTGTAGCAGTTTGGGATGTCCATGGCGGATGGTAGTCAAGTTTCAGATGTTGTGTAGAGAAGAGAACTGAGTGTCAAGCTTGTCAGTTAGCTGAAAATCACACCAACACTGTATGGTTCGGATTCCACATAAAGCTGTAGGTCCCTGTTATATTTTAACTGCTTTGAATTAAATACGTAAATAGACCATCAACTGATTTTAGACTGTTTGAAAAATAACCTTTGTGTATTTGTACAGTGATGTTTATGTATGGAAATAAATGCATTTTGCGATTGATTAATGTGAAATTCCTAATAGTGGCGACGAGGAAAATGTTAAAAAAAAGTAGAAAACAAGATAATAGTCCCATTAGGAGAAAAGAAAAGACGTTTATAAGAGAATTTGTATAGTATATCATTTGAAAGATTTAATCAAGCATGTGAGTCATGGGACTCATATATTGGCCGCCTTGAGAATTATTTTGCCATATTGGGCATTGATGAAAATGATGAATCCAAGAAAACTCAAATTATTATACATACCATGGGAGCTGCAACATATCAGAAATTTATTGACCAATTCAGTCCAGAAAAAACTGCTGATATGAATTATAATGTTATTACATCTACTACGGAATCAATATTAAATCCAAAGCCGAGTATAATTGTAACGGAACATAGTTTCACTTACAGAAAACAACATGAAGGTGAGTCAGTTACCCATTACATAGGTAAACTCAAGAAATTGGCTAAATATTGCCAATTTTAAAGTGAAAATTGTAAAACTAACACACCGAATACACGTATTAGACTGATGTATTAGATTGATTTTGTCTCTGCGATTCGAAATAAACTAATATTTAGAGAAATTTTGAAGAGCCAAAATAATCTGTCGCTGTAGGATTGTATACGAATTGCTGAGGCAACTGAAAAGGCATCAGTTGTGGCTGATATGATTCAAGAGGTTGAAATACTCATAATTAATGTTCTTAAGAAACAGAACCAACGAGGTTTAAATCTGTTAGAACGTAAACAATGCTTCAGGTGGAGCTTCTCAACGTGCATCTCAAGATTGTTTTTTAAAATCTGCTACATGTCATTTTTGTAAGAGAATTGGACACATTAAATATATGTGTTGAAAAAATATAAGAAACAATCAGGTTTTGAAAGAATTTGTTGCTGCTTTTCAATTTCAAAACAGTACTCAGTCAGGGTGGGAATCTGATGAACCTCATGTGGCATTCAATCAGCTAACAAATGTTGTTACATTACCAGAAATCAACCCTAAGCCACAATAAATCTTTATTCATTGTCTATCAGACAATCATCCCGTTACTTTTAAATATGATACAGTCAACAGTTTCTACAATGTCAGAGTAACATTTTTATAAAATACACCCAAACAGGAAGTTGGTTAAAACTAAATTGAAATTGTCTACTTAACAAGAGAAGTGAATGGGTCTTGTAACCCACGGGTCGCTGGGATTCGCAACTGTAAAAATAAAAATAAAATATCAAGAGACAATAGGAAATTTATATATTTTGCCAGGAAAAGTTCAACCAATCTTTGGCTGTGAATGGATGACAACAATAAAGTTTTAATGCGAAAAAGACCTAGAGGAAAGTTGTATTAAAGACAAAGTGACTTGGAATACCACTGTGAGCTGACAAATAAGACAAAAATGGAATTTGAGGATTTATTCAAAATAGATTTGGAAAAGGTGTCTGGTTTTAAAGGTTACATTCAATTGGTTGAAGGAGCATGTCCAGTATTCAAACCACTATGACCACTTCCTTATACACTGCGTGACGAGGTTGAAGCTGAGATTGAGAAATACGAAAAGGAAGAATTTTTGAAAAAAGTCAACAATAACAACAATTGACACCAGTTGTGCCAATTGTTAAACATGACATAAGCGAGCCAGGTTCTTTAAATCAGAAGCTAAGCAATTGTTTGATGGCAAACCATTCATCCCCTAACACTTCAACGTGACTTCAGCCAAATTTATGTTGGGAAGAAAATTACAATCTAGACTTAGTCATGTACTAACTCCTAAACATAATTGCACAAGTAGGGAATCTCCAATATGTACTTAAATGGACAAACGAATAAGACAGTTGAGCGTGAGTGACATGGTGCTTGCAAAAGTGTATAATAAGAGGCGAAGGTGGACAATGGGCAAAGTAGCCAAAACTCGGAAGTTAATGAAAAGAAGGCACATTGATGAATTTAAGAGAAGAGTGATATAAGAGTGGAGGAGTATTTTAACTGCTTTGAATTAAATAGACCATCAGCTGATTTAAGATTGTTTTAAATATTATGTGTATTTGTATAAGGATGTTTATGTATGGAAATAAATGAATTTTGTGATTGATTAATGTGGAATTTTTAATAGTCCCTTAATACCTTGGCTATTAATAAAGTAGGCTTAGCTCTTTCTGAAGAACAGTCGACCTTAGCTAAGAACAATGACTACACTCATTCATCTATACTCATTCGCCCGTATCTTGTTGATCGGTATCTGACTAATGATTAATGAAGAAATTTCTTTGATCATCTAAATTCACCCTTCCCAGTCCCTGATTCAATTCAATATTTCTTTATTTATGTAAATGTACACTGGTACAACAAATAGTGTCATTTTATATGTTATAAAAATTTGTTCTAAAAACTAATAACATAAAATCATTGGCCCTCCTTAATTCTTTATATATATAGAGGTGTAATGATGGTATAAAATGATATTTAAGGTTAGGCTTACAACTAGTTATGGGTCTCTAAAAGAAAATTGTCCTAAAAATGAATTTTTGATGAATATAAATTTTCCTGCCCTCTACAATGTTACCCCATAAAGTAACTGTATAACCTCTCTTTTATAACATGCAGTTAAAAATATACGATCAGTATATTTTTAACTGCATTTTGTACATAAAAAAATAATGAAAATAAACTGACATTCCGAAAAGACATACATAGCTATAATACCAGAGGGAAAAATGAAATTCACATACCACAACATAAATTAACATTCTATAATAAAAAAACTTCTTTTATTGGGACAAAATTTATAAATAGCTTGCCAAATGATCTAAAAAATGAAGGAAACTTAAATATATTCAAAACTAAACTTAAACTTTTCTTGCTATCTAAGCCATCATATTCACTGGATGAGTTCTCTAAAAGATTAGACACTTAGTTAGCGGCTAATACCAATATGTAATAACTGTTTTACTGTATTTTTGTATTAGTTTGTAGATTTGCATTGAATTGTAAACTATTGTGACACTATTTACTGTACCGATGTACACGAAAATAAAGATGATTTGATTGATTGATTGATTAACTCCATAAGCCAACAGCGAGTGAACATATGAATAATGTTAGGTTAGGTTTAAGGGCACTAGGCCAGGAATTAGTATATTGGAGATTAGGACATCAGCAAACTTACCTTAGAAGACAAGTCCACTAACAACAGAGTAATAGTAAACAAATACAAAAGAATCTAATTGTGTGAAAAACTTAAAAAAGTTATTTAGAATAGATTTTTGATATATTTCACCTCATGTTCATTTAAGAAAATAATTTTTATTTTACCTATTTCATTAATTATTATATTACATTTATCTCTTGTATTTTGTTTTTAGTGCCTCTAATATTATAATGCATTATTTGACAGATTTTGAATAATGTTCTTCAGTAAAAAATTAGGTTTTTCATGTATTAATGCCCTAGCAGGTTTTTATTTTCACTGATCTTCTTTACAATTAAAATATAACGTACAGAATCATTATTACAAATACTAAAATCCCTTACAAACATTCAGAATATTCATAATCACAATAAATGTGACGTTGGGTAAGGAGTTTAAACTTAACAAGACTCATGGTTTGTGACAAAAGATCACTTTATTATTTCTGTCAACAAATAAGTGAGTTTTGGATCTTGTTCCAAATATATATTATTGCTTCTTTTTTATATTAATTGATGGAGCATGACAGAAATAACCACGAGGGCAATATTACATTGGATTAAAGTTAATTTTAATTCAAGAGACAACAAGATTAAATGGACAATTAGTGGAGCAACCTCCACACAATTGACAAACTCTTCACTTACAAACTAACTAAACCAAATCATTGTAAAGCAAGAGACATGACGAGGAGACATATTTATCCACCACTATGACAGAATTGTAAAGTTAGTTTTGTAAGAAAAGTATATTTTTAACTATAATAGTATACGATGCACGTTTTTAAAGTAAGTACTGTTTTTGAGTCCCATCATTTTAGTGCTGTGGTTGGCGTTCGGCGCATACGCACTGTATACCACTATCTGTTTCCAAGCCATAGCCGCTAATACGGATCCATTCAACTATATTCAAAGATACTTTGAATGCCTCTCTGTTTGAAAATGCTGCCAACTGTAAAGAACATACTGTGATGTTTTCTTAACACTAAAAGCGTGAAAGCAGCTGACATTCATTGAGAGATCTGTGAAGTTTATGGAGAAAACAGAATGAGTGATGGGATGATATGGAAATGGGTAAGGGCTTTTAAAGATGGCTTTATGAATGTGCATGATGAGGAACGAAGTTGACAACCTACAATCATTACTGCCGGTGTGGTGGCTCAGTGGCTAAGGCTCCGGATGCGGAGGGCTAGGTCCAAGGTTCGAATCCTCACTGAGCCAACGATCAGTACTTCACTCGTTTAGTAAAGTTCATGCACAGGCCTGTAGGCCCATGTGAACTGGCGAGTGAATTTTTTATTTAAAGGAAAAGAAAATTTTAAAAAAATACTGATGGTACATAAACATTGATGAAAAAGTGAAAAACGAGAAAAAAGATGCATAATGACAATGCATCGTTATGTAATGAGAGTCCTCAAGTGTCTTGACGATTCTCATCAAGTTCTTGAAGTGTGACTTATGAAATTTTGACAGAACTTTTGAAGTCCTGAGAGTTATGCTTACTCTGGGTTCCCAAAATGCTGATGGAGAAACACAAAAACAACTGTTTAGCCAGTTCTCTCACATTCGTTGAGTGTTAGAATTGTGATGGTGATGATTTTTTAGACCAAATGGTTAATGTGACAGATCTCACAATGAATGTCAGCTGCTTTCACGCCCTTAGCATTAAGAACACTTACACAGCACATACTTCACAGTCGGCAGCATTTTAAATCGGCACAGGCATCTTAAACACTCATTAGCAACCTTAAATACTGTCTGTAACGCCAGCTATAGCTTGCCAAAAGATAGTGGTACACAGTGTGCATTCGCCAAACACCAATCACAGCGTTACAACGGCGGGATCCCAAAATGGTACTTACTTTAACCCTCCGAGTGTTGCATTAAAACCCCCCGAGTGTTGCACCATTTTTGTGACTTCTGAAGTGTTTTTTAAAAATATTTTTTTATAACCAATAACTAAAGATAAGTCCATACATACATATATATTTGTAATCTAAAATAACTAGGCTACATAAAGTACTACATTTTGAATTACTTACTTTTAGTCCTAAAATTTTTCTGTGGGCGGGAACTTAAAATTTCAAAAAAAGTTTCAAAAATGTTTCAAGATCTCAATTTTTATATTTTTTTTCGTTCACTTCATGAAAAAATCAAAATAGCCATTTAGTAAAGAATTTATCACTGAACACAAAAATATATACATTTACACACTTTTTTTAACACCTTGAATATAAGACATATAGAAGAAATTATATACTCTACCAACTAGCATACGTTCAACTGAAGGCACAGTAAACAAACGCAGCTGATGTAATTTTGAGAATAAAATAAAACTGCTAATTTTTTTACAAACAGTAGGCATTATACAGTTGCCATGCAGCCTGGATGTTCTAGAATCGAGTAGTATTCGAATCATCGCTATATCGATAATGAAAACCGGTTAAATCAGTGAAAAACTACGGCGTTGCAAGATCGTTAGAAATCTAACGATCGACACTCGGCCGCTAGAAAATATCGTTAGAAATCTAACGATCAACACTCGGAGGGTTAAAAACATACCTCATATTTTGCAAATAACAAAATTACAACCATTTTTAGACAATTGTTGAATAAAATATACACAGTTTCAACAATGCATTATGTGATCTGTTACTTTATTGATGTTTAATGAAATGATAAAATAATATACATCTTCATTCTAGCATTCTCTGTTTAGGCAAATAATTTTAACTGGTTGTTGGTTGTTGTAACTTTTATTGCAACATTAAATGTTTACTTACTTTTTAAACAGTACAAAATATGATTATGGTAAAATATTATACAGCTGTTGGAAAAAAACAAAATTACTGAATAAATTAATTAAACCCAATCTTCATGAAGAATTTATTTAAATTGAATTAAAATGTACATAATTTCTACTAGATTTCATCTGAATGTATTCCAGAGCAATAAACATTTAACCAACAATTAATAAAGATTCGGTTTGGAATTCGTAAGGTGGGATTTCTAGATTCAGAGGAGCAGGTCCTTTGCGAATCCTTCCAGAAGCATCGTAATGAGAGCCGTGGCAGGGACAGTAGTATCCTCCAAAATCACCTAACACGAAACGAAATAAATATTGCATGAATTATTTTAGAACAATATGGACCATAATATAATTAATTTACTATATTAGTTACATTCTATAATCTAAACATTTTAAATAATTTGCTTAGCCTTTTGTGCACTTCTATGTGATGTCACCAAAGGCGTATTTTCAGCTTTCTGTTTTAAATTTGGTGTCTAAATGTTTCTCTTTTGATAAATTATAATCGTAATGAATCATTGGTTTTTTTAACTTTATTTATACGATAATTTAAAAAAATGTCAGATAACTGTATAATCACAACTACACAAGGGGAAAGTTAACTGTATGTAGCTTTATTTACAACGCCTTTCATTCTTGTTTTCTTGGAGCGTTTTGTGAGGCATTTCCTTTGAAAGCTAGTAGGGGTAAGAGCCAAACCAAACACATTAAATGGATAACCAAAGGGCTAATAATATCAAGTAAAAAGAAACGCTTACTCCATAATGAAATTAAGAGATCCAAAGATAAACAAAAAGAAATGCTACTACAAAGAATAAAAAAAATTTTTTAAAGTTGGCCAATGACAATTACATAGAGAAGGCTGAAAATAAATCCAAAGCGAGTTGGGAGGTAATAAAACGTGAATTAGGTTTGGCCAAAAAATCGAACAAGTCAGAACAGGCGTTGAGCAAATTGTATGAGGACTTACACCCCCTGTAGAGGATATATCCAACTTCAGACCGATTTGTTTGTTGCCATTTTCAAAAATATTTGAATCTGTAATAAAAGAACAGTTGGTAACACACATGGAAATAAATAATATGTTTTCAGTAAGACAGCATGGATTCAGAAATAAAAGATCAACAAATAGTGCTTTAATCGACCTGACAAACCATATACTTAAGTCGATGGACGATTCAAATATTAGCCTTGGGATGATGTGTGACTTGTTTAAAACGTTTGATTGTGTAAGGCATGATATTTTACTGGCCAAACTTGAATGTTACAGTGTAAAAGGACAGTGTTTGAGGTGGTTTGAATCTTACCTAAAAAACAGAAAGCAATGGACAATAGTAAGAATTGATGAGATAAAAACAAATTCAGAATGGAAAGAAGTCCCTTATGGCGCTCCACAAGGACCTGTTCTCAGTCCTTTGCTTTTTTTTTATATATATATATCAATGACCTCCCATTCCAGGGTAAAGAAAAGATTGTAATGTATGCTGATGACACTACGGTACTTGTAACCAGAAACACAATAAGAGAAATGGGGCAAGCGATGAGAAAAACTACGAAAATATTAGACGAGTGGTTTATAGAAAATGGGCTGAACTTAAATAAAGAAAAGACAAGCTTAATTCACTTGGAAAAAAAAAAGCAATTGATACAAACAAGTTGTATATGGAGACAGCAAAAAGAGTAAAATTGCTAGGTCTGGTCTTTGATCCATGGACAAATCATAAAGAATATATTACCTCAAGACTGAATAAAGCAATTTTTAACATGTCGTGTCTGACTCATATAGTTAGCAGGAGAACTAAGCTGACGTTATACTTTACTTATTTTTAATCAATTTTGCGCTATGGAATAATTTGTACGAACGTTCAAATCACTTGGAAAAAATATTTAAAGCTCAAAAAAGAATGATAAGAGTTATGAAGGGCATGTCTTCATGAATGAAATATGAAAATATATTTGCTTACCAACAAAATAATGTATACCACAACCATGATACAAGGAATAAAAATAAACTAAGAGTTCCCAAGAATAGACTAAGAAAATATGAAATTAGCCCATTTTACGGTGGAATCAAAATATATAATAAAATATCACAGGAATACAAAAGCTTGGGGAATGCCAACCTGCTCTATTGAAAGTTCAGGCAGTTTCTCGTTGACCAAACTACTATTCAGTCTGGGATTATTTGCAGGAAAAAGTTGTCTTGCTTTAGTACTAAAGAGAACTAGACAAAGAAAGGAAAGATGTATATGCCCACATTAGATAGTTGATAGATTAATTTATTTTTTAGATTAGAAAATTAGAGTTAAGTATGACAAGTCACCAGTTTGCAGCAGATTTTCTGTAAATACGCAAATTTAACTAATAATGTGACATTAAACCATTATCATTATAACTCAGGCTCTTTTATGTTTCAAACATTTGACAAATAATTTGTTTTAGCAAAATATCAGAATGAAAGCTAACGTCTAGTGTAGTAAGATTTTATAGGTATATGTTTCTCCTTACTTGCTAAGGTAGTTTTATCAAAGATTTATGTGATTTTTCTTGTTCAGACAAACACATATACAATAGATAATTTTTTCTCGTGGTAACTAAACCCCAGTCATCTAGCCATAGTAAACACATTACGTGTTCGAATATGAGTTCTTGGCATACATACAATTTTTTTTCACTTAAATCAAAATAAAGCAAAGATTTTGGTGAATTAATGTGGTAGGTTTAAGAAGTTAGACAAGGTGTAATTTAAATTTATGAATGAAATTAAGCACAGAATACAAAATATTGATCTGAAAGGATATAATAAGATATCCTCACAGATTCAGTTGTGATAACCCACCTAGGCCGCTATAAAATAAAATATAATCAATAAAATCATAATATAGTCATTTCAACATTTATATATATGCAAGCCTTAATCATTGTTATTTATTGGAATCAACTTATTTTCAGAAATCTGAATTTAAAAATGTTAAAAGTTAAAGATCGTCTTATTTTACCAGGTGAATTTAGGGCTAAGAAGCCCTCTCTAACACTTAACCTAGGGGCCAACAGCTTAAAGGTGACTTTCGAACCACCACCAGTAGTTATCCACTAGTTAGGCAGGCGGGCTGCATGCAAGATCGGAGTGGCTCAGATGGTCACCCATCAAGGGACAGCCACACTTGATGTTGCTTGACTCCGTTATCGGTCAAGGCCACTTGCAAACATTTAAATTTAATGAAATAAATCCTCTTAACTCTCAATTTGAATCGAGTTCCATTTCAGCATCCTTATAAACATTCTTTATCTTTGAGAAATTGTGTTTTTTTTACAGTAATCTCACTAGCAATGCATGAACTCTTTCGGCAAACTTACAAGGTTTATTGAAAGTATATAATAGAATAAAGAATAAGCCATTATGACATTTTTTTATCATTTTTGAATATCATTAGGTTCACTATGGATTTTAGCATTCCTTTAATACTCAATGTCTGCATTATCTGTAAGTTAATATTGTAAAAAATGTTTGATGGAAAAAGAATTGATGACAATTATAAGAAATTACCGGCGTTTGCGATAGGGACACAGCCCAAGTGAGTGCAGACTCCAATAAGCACCAACCACTCTGACTTCTGGACTCGATCCTTATCATGTTGAGGGTCTCTCAACTCGTTCAAGGGAACGCTCTCTTCAACACTGATTTCTTTTGCAGTCCTACAAATAAAAATTTTATTTGATGATAAACTAAGTAATTATAATAAAGTAAACTAATTATTTAAGGACGTGAACAATATACTTAAAGATATAATACATTTAAATTTTACAGTAACATACAAAAAAGATCTTAAATTTGGTCCTTTGAGAGCACATCATTTTTTAGTTTAAAAATGTAGGCATCTATGTTACAACACAAAATTCAAGTTAGTCAATCATTGAATATTTGTGATTTATGCCGCAAAAATATTCAATAATATTGACATATTATATATTAATCAAACTAGCCTTCTTAATGCAATACTATTTACCTTAAAAAAAAAATAAAACACAATTTATTTCCTTTTTGTACCTTGCTCCAAAGGAGCTAGTTGCACAGGACTGGAAGTCATCGTAAAGGGGTTACAATGAGGGAACCGCTGATAGCCCTCAGTCATATTTAGTTATATATCAACCTCTTGTACACATGTACTTTTAACCTATTGGCCAACGAGTTTTTTTTCACAGCGCAGTCAGCTATTCTAGCAGGAATTAAAATCAAGGAAAATGTAAGCTTTTGAGAAAAAAATTCATAAAAAATACAATTTTAAAGCTAAAGGAAAAATGTTATATTCTTATTTTTATATAGTTTTGAAAACTATATAGTTTATAAGTACCTAAAAATAATTATAACATAATAATATAACAAACAAACATTTTTTAGATAAATTTTGAAAGAAAATTTATATATTTGTAAGTAAACAATTACAAATCCTTACTAAGTTGCTGTAGATTTGTTGACAATTCAATTGCCTACAAGAAAATATCATATTTTATAGAAAATATTTTTAAAACATCACAAAAAAAACTTTTTTCCAAACCTAGGTAAAATTCGTCATTTTGACTTTTACCGAAAAAACAAAACAATGTTTACCTCTAACTACAGAAAGATAAAACTTGAGTGGGAGTTCAATTTATAATACATTTATATTAAAAATATATAGAATGTAAGTATTTGAAAATTATAAGACAAATTATAATACAAACATAATAAAAATATAAACTTGCACTAATGGTAATCCTTTAGTCATGGCCCACCATGACTAATAACAAAACACTCCCACTCATCTGCTTATGTTTACAATCTCAAACTGAAAGCTAAATTTTTTAACCATTTTATCCAATAGTTTATTTAAAACAATTTAAAAGGCATTGTTACTATCACGAAACAGTTCTGATAGCAATTTTGAGCCCAGATCGGCCATCACGGAATGGTCCATGAAAATAGGCCAATGGGTTAAACCACTCGGGAGCATAATATTCAGCAGTGGAGTAAAACAGGAACAAAGCTGTAGTACGCAGACTTGTGCACTGGCTCCCCACGATGATTCAGCAAATTGTTGCACAATGTCAGTACTGGTTCTCACTTAAATGCTATTTTTTATTGGTGACTTTTAAAACAGATAGATCAATTTAAACTGACTTACAAGTACAGTGGAACCTCGATAAGTCGGATTAATCGGGACCGCGGCCGATCCGGGTTAACGAAAATCCGGGTTAGCCGGAGAATGAGGTAAAAATTAATAAAATACGGTATACTTACAGATAAACTCCATTATAATTGTAAAAACGTCAAACATATGTACAGTACATCTCAGTTACATACATAACTGTTCATTTCCTGGTAAAAAACTCAGTCAGATTTGGTTGTGCCAATGTCGTCTGCCGCTTGCGTGCTGTGCGATCCCGCAGTCTCTTCAACATGAGCAATTCAGCCGGCGATGTTTCTGCCTGCCGCTCGAAGTAAACCATTAGTTCGTTTAGTTGCGTCACTGCATCTCCATGACTCATCACTTGACCTTCAATGTCCCCGTCTGCCTCCTCAGCGTCTGATTCGTTAGCATCAGGTAAACACGACGCGATCACTTCCTTGTCAGTAAGTGGCTCATAGTCGGCCGCCGTGTGCCATGAGTCACACACTCACTGTCGTACAGTCCCATCAAATACTGATGCGACATCGATTCACACATACTCTACCACTCAAAAATATTACGTTTTTATTTTTAAAATGTTTGTCTGATTTTTTTATTTTTTTATTGAAAATCGGTCCGGGTTAGCCGGACTTCCGGGTTAACGGGGGCCGACTTATCGGGGTTGTACTGTACTGTGGATGTTTAGTATGAATATCTTATATAAGAATGAATATGCGATATACAATACATTTATTATCTATCATCTAATTTAATCTTATTTAGATTACATTAATACAACAAGCAAAACCAATATAGCAATCACCATAGAGAACCACTGAAGATTAGTTGGCTACAATGTATAATAACAATGGAAGATGTCTAGATGGAGAGCAGGAGGTGAATATGACGTGGTGCCACGTGAGACGCTGAGAGTCAACAATGATTGGTCCATCTCGTCATATCTCCTGATTTTTAAACCACAACCTACAATGACACTATTAGAACATAGTACTAAACACGTACCAGAAAGGCTACTGTTGGAGAAAAATTATTATCTTTCTAAAATTTTTAAAAACTCCTTGTCAGATTATATTGAAACTTTTAACAAGTCTTTTATCAAAACTTTTACCAACTTCTGTTAGAGTTTTATGAACTTTGATTTATTAACAAAAAATGTAAAACAACTTTTTCTAGTAATTGAGTAGGCATACTAAATTTCTTTTTGTACATCACAATATCATTATTTCAAAAAATAAACAAATGTTTACATTAAATACTTGTATTAATTTATATGGATTTATAATCAAATTCAGAGCAGTGTGCAGTAAATCAGTGTACTCTCTCGACGACTGGAGGAGGCAAATAAAGCGACAATGCCGCAATGAAGTCTGTTCCAGCGGCTTTTCTTGCACTATTTCCCATAAAAACTGTTTCTCCAAAAACAACTTTTATAGTTTACTTAAATACATAAAACAGTGTGTATGTTACCATTTTCATTGCAAGATAAGCATTGGTTTAGTGATTTAAATTTTCCAACTCCTTATCTACCTGCTGCACAAATCTACTACTGTGAACTATTAAAAATCATTCAAAAACCTAATGCTGAAATTGTTAAATGTTTTATTTTTATGTTTCAATAAAATCATAATATAGTCATTTCAAATTGTTTTTTAAATACACCATCTTTTATGGGAGAAAGCTCAATCACTTCACCCATGAGGTGATATTGAGTTTTCCATATGTGAATATTATTGATTCCTATGACTCACTTCCACTTATTATTATTACTAAAATCCAGTCCTGAAAAGTGCAATAAGAAAGCAGTATAACAATGAATCAATGCTTTAAAATATAGAAAAACACAACGCAACTAACAATTACAAGGATTTTCTATGGTAGCTACCATTTTGAGACAAAGAAACAAAATACAAATCATAATGAAACTAGAAATAAAACGTGTCTAGGCAGGTGGACATACTGTCATGCAGATGGTCAGTGCTAGACATTAGGCCTATAAATAGTCTTTATTTTTTGGACAAATTTTATATAATTTTTCAAATTCTGAATAAAAAAAATTGTCTTACCGTTTGGAAAAAACTTTTAACATTTTAAAATAAAATTGAAGATAAAATCTAATGTACGATTTTCAAAAATAACAAAACTAATTCTTGCCTGTGTCTGATGAAGAGGGGCTTGCCTCTCCACTTGAAAGTAACACTCTTGCCTTCCGGTATGCTATCAAGCTTGACTTCAATCTTGGCCATAGCCAAGACATCGGCACTGGCACTCAAGGTGGATACAATTTGCCTGACAACTGTCTTGGCTGTATACGCAGAGACCACAGCTCCACCTGCAAAACAAAAAAGCCTCATGGTTATTGAATGAACAGAGATAGGTTCAGTCACAAGTACCTTCTACTAAAGGAACCATTTTGGCGAGTGGTCAAATTACTTAAGACACTTAGGCCTGCAACATATTGAACCTAACCCATGCGTGGGTAGTTTTGTAAAACACAGTTTTGCATATAGTACCGCATATTGGACCCAGTACACGCACAGCCCATGAACCTACGATCCATGTGTTTGTGGACATTGTTTGACAACATTTTCGCTATTTAGCAACACAAATTCTGTGAGTTTGTTTGATAATTGATGCCATACAGGTTGATTCATGACATTCTCCCCCCCACTTCAACAGCACATTCTACAACCAAAAATAAAGAAAAAATGTTATATAAAGTTAGGTCTGAAAACTCTTCGTTAGCGAATTACAGCCAGTTAAACATTTCGTTACGAATCATGGATAAAGAGTGAAATAACACAACTTATGGAAAGATAAATAAGAATGGAAATATCATGATTTCTAACGTAATTTCACTAATTTGACATGAGAGAACTAAAGAAATAGGTTTCAGAACTGTAGCTTTAGTAGTTTTTAAGTAATTTGAGGTTAAATGCAAGAAATTGTGGGAAGAAACTCCGTTTTTTTAAGTTTAGTGTACAATAACTTTGTTAAAAGAGTAATAAAGTTATAACAATTTCATACATAATTTGTAGAAAATTTGATCCTGAGAAGATTGATGTAAGCTAAGTAAAAAACAACACATAAATAAATACAAAAGTTTAAATTTATTAAGTATAATACATGAGTAATTGCAAAGAAATAATTAGATGAAGATAATAAAATCATAATGTTTGTGTCCAATAAATAATCATTTTTTTATTATTATTAATTGAAGTAAAAATAACATTTTAACAAATAAATAATCAATTTTCTTTTAGTTTCTACTATGCAACATAATGTGTAATAATATTATTTTTACTTCTTAAGTTGGTAAGACTTAAACAGCTGATCAACATTGCTTTTCTAATTGTCATGTTTTACTTGTGTTTTGGTAGTAATGGCAAGCTACAAAATGCTAGTATAAATATTTGACGTCTTAAGAGATGAATAGGAGTTTCGCAGCCATTAGTGTGGAGATCACTATAATATTGAAATTAATTTTACCCATTTCATAAACAAAATGTCCAACATCTAGAACCAGGTGATGGTCCACTTCGTTTGGAGTTTGGTAATTTTATAAATACTAATCAACAACTTTACAAACATATTTTATGTACGGATGAGGCCAATTTACTTGAGATGGTGTCAACAACTTGCTTAATGAGCATTTATGGGCAGAACAAAATCCTCATAAGGAAGTGGACCAGTAATTTCAACACTGATTTAGTGCCAATGTTTGATGTGGTGTAATACACAATCAGCTAATTGGTCCGTTAATATTACTTGGCCGCCTAAACGCTGAATTTTATTTGCACTTCCTCAAAGAAGAGTTGCCAGGGCTGTTCCTTTGCATTTAGATGAAACTTGTACTTCTAGCATCATGGAGCACCACACCACTTTTCTCAAGCCCTTGCCACTAACTTACAAAGTAAATTTACTAAAAAATCAGTTGGTCGTGGAGGGCTGTAAACCTTGACCACCAATATCGCCAAGTCTAGCTCATTGGATTATTGTGTCTGGGTGTAGATGAAAGACAAGTATTAATTCTCTGGAAGAATTAATTGCCTCTATTATGGATTCACTTAAACAGATAGAGGTAAATTAAGGAAAGCAACACATGCAATGTAGTGCACAAATGTGTTTTAAAACACATTAATAATGATGGCCTCGTTTTGTAACATTTCTTATAAAAAGGTGTGTAAAGTTAGAACAAATGATTTATTTTTCCATTAAATTACTCATGTATTATACTTAATAAATTTAAACTTTTGTATTTATTTATGTGTTGTTTCTTACTTAGCTTACATCAATCTTTACAGTATCAAATTCTCTACAAATTATGTATGAAACTTTTATGACTTTAATACCCTTTTAATAAAATTATTGTACACTAAAGGTAAAAAAGCTGAGTTTTTTGCCCCAATTTCTTATATTTAATCCCAAATTACTTAGAAACTACTAAAGATACAGTTCTGAAACATATTTCTTTAGTTCTCTCGTGTCAAATTAATGAAATTACATTAGAAATCATGATATTTCCGTTCTTATTTATCTTTCCATAAGTTGTGTAAAGTGTTGTTTCACTCTTTATCCATGATTCTTAACGAAATGTTTGACTGGTTGTAATTCGCTAACGAAGAGTTTTCAGACCTATGTTTATAGATCATTTTTTATTTTTAGTAGTAGAATGTGCTGCTGAAGTGGGGGGAGAACATCATGAATCATCACCCTGTATATATTGGGAGGGAACATCAAGTGTTTGTTGACTAATTCATCAAAGAGGGATTTAAACTTTTTTCAAGGAGGCTGTACAATTTTATTTAAAAGTGCAATAACTCAGAAGTTTACTTGAATATAAATATTACAATACATGCAGATTTTAACATCAATACCGTATTTCTTAATCTTAATTTACTGAATATTTCTTAAATCAGTTTCATTACATTGGATGTGACTAGTAACCATGTAATTTCAATTTGGTTATTTAGAATTATTATTAACCTTTTTTCTTAATGGTTGTTGATAAGGAATAAGGAAATCTACTACTTTTACATAAAAAATATATAAAACATATTTTACTTCATTGTAGAGGAATTAATTTCAATTATTTGCTAACCAAAATGAAATATAAGCTACAAAATTTTAAAAATGTTTTTTTCTTTTCTTGGATACAGAACCAAAAAATGATAAATTATAAAAAGCAAAATCTGACCTAATTAGTCCTGTATGTAAATAGAAAATTAAATGAATACCTAATCAAGGTCATATTTAGAACAGTGGTTATACTCATATATTCTTTTGTTCCTGAACTGTTAACATGATCATACTATTAATTTTGTTTATATATTACCTACGTGTATCAATCAGTCAATCTGTCCAACATGTGAGAACTGGACAATGTGTTTTAGATTGAGTAATCCATCTTCAGGTCTTCTGTTTCGTCTCAGTTGAGTTTATTTACCACACATTACACTTATATGAGATGTAGTCAAAAAGTTTCCAGAATTGGTTGAAATATATTTATTGGACAAATATAAAAATGGACAAACCTATTTTCCTTCAAAATACTCTTCTCCTACAATAATACACTTGTCCCTACGATCATACAGATGGTATAAACACTTTTGACACTTATTTTTAAAATGTATTTCAATATTTTTATCACATTTTTTCTGACAGCTTTAGCACCTGCAAATCGATTTTCTTTTATTGATGTTTTCACCAGGTGAACAGTAAGAAATTGGCAGGCATGAGGTCAGGCGAGTAGGTAGGATATTCCAACGTGGCGACGTGGTGCTTGACTAGGTAGTTACATACTAATGAGAATTGATGTGCAGGTGTTAAGGATTTAAAGATTATATTAAATTTTGTTTAAATGAAAAAAGGCAGGATTGTTATGTATCCTTGTTAATTGAATATCAGCCTATTCAATTTATTAGCTGATATTTATTTGAATCATATTAAGAATGAACTAGACATAACATTGTCATGTACAATAGATATGTTGATGATGCTATCTTATTTTTTTAATGGAAATTCTTGTGAGCTAGCTTTATTAATGTCATTCTTTAATAAGTTTGCAGTCAAAATTTCAAATTTACAATGGAAATTTTTAGTATAGTCGTGACATGTCTGAACTTTGTTATATAAATGTTATGTGTATTAAATAAACTATAATAGAGGTGAAATAGAACACCTGGAGTTGTATCACTGGATCTGAAATATGTTGTCTAGTTTTTACATGTTGGACAGATTGACTGATACACGTAAATAATAGTAAATTATCATTCCAAGGCTGATTATAATAACTTTGTTTGATTATGCATAAACGTTTTATGATCAAAGAAAAAATATCATTATACAACTCCAAACGAATACATATTTTTTTCCGAACATTTGAATAGGGTCTATTTCATCTGAAACAATTATTTAATACAGAAAACACAATCTTTAATACTTTTGTAGAGTTTCTTTTACTTCAACTTTGAATCCTGCATTGCATGTTATAATAGCATTAGAAGGATAATCATTTTTATCACAAAGAAATGCATTAAACATATTGATAGTGGGGAAAACATTAATAAAATTAGGACATTTAAAAATAAATTTATTTCTAATTATTTATATAACAAGTTTATCGGTCATTTATGTGTGTACAATTATATTAGAAGGAAACTGAGATATACAAGCTGTGCTTAATTTTATGCTGAACAAAAAACTTATCATTATATTGTTCAATATTTACACAAAATTAGATAACAAGTAATAACTTGTCTAAATGTGTTGCCTAGCAACGAATATGACAGTTCAAGATCATTCAAGTACTACATATCTCGAATGTTACGCATCACCCATAATCACAAATAACAATAAAAACTAGTTAAATAATACATAAACAAAAAGAAGACATTTCACCTAAAAAATATAATGGACTCACACTGAATATCATGGACATAAAATGGACATTACACTAAAAAAGCATTTGTTGATAGAAATACTTTAATTATAACAAAATAATAACTAGATTACTTACAGGTTTTAATTGGGTAATATTAAAAGCTTGCATATTTAATTTAAAAACAAAATTCATTGAATATTAGTTTTTTATTGTTACAGTGTCAAGACACTTACCTCCAATGATCAGGTATGTGAAAGCTTTCCGAGATTCATCAGTGTCATAATTCTTTGAAACAGGATCTTTAGTTCCTTTTCTTCGGTACGCAGAAAAATCTGGCACTTGAATATCTGTATGTGCATATCTAACCTGAGTCGGCACTGAAACATTTAAAAAATGAATGTTTCTTTACTAAAATAAGAACAGTACAAGTAAACGTCACACAACACAAATTTATTACAATATAAGCACAAAATGCACAAATATATTACAATACAAGTACAAAATGCACAAATATTATGGTGATCGATTCCGGTGAACCACGCTCACCTTCCTCAGACCAGAGGGATTCACAAAAGAATGTATTGTATTCTTTTGTGAATCTCTCTGGTCTGAGGAAGGTGAGCGTGGTTCACCAAAATCGATCACCATAATATTTGTGCATTTTGTACTTGTATTGTAATATATTTGTGCATTTTGTGCTTATATTGTAATAAATTTGTGTTGTGTGACGTTTACTTGTACTGTATATGTACCAACACTTATTATGCTAATTAAAAAACTATTTTTAAAATAAGAAATACACTATTATTTAGAGGCAAGTTTAGAGCTATAAGATGTGATTACCTGGATATAACTATCAATTGAAAACAGACTGCACGGTGACTTTATGGAAGAAAATGTAAAAACATCAGATTTTTATCCTGAATAATTTTAGGCCTACTTATAAAAGTTGAAAAGTGAACTTTTAACTATTTTGCTTTTTATATTAAAAAAAGACTCAGGCCTATTCCTACTTGAATTTTAAAAGTTTCAAGAAATAAAAATACTTTTAAAACTGCACCAGAAGTCCGAATTTCGTGAGCATGGAATATAATAATATATAATGGAATATGGAATTTGAAAATATAAATCAAGCAATGTACGTTTAAACAAGCATATTGTGTACACAACTAAAAATTCAGATTTCAATAAAATACATTCTTTATTGACATGATCTTGGGGAACAGTGCATTGCGTCAGTTCATAATGAAATACATATATTCATTACTGTGGACATCTTCTTTGTTGGTAGATAAGTACTTTTTCATGTAGATGGATCAATGTAAACTTCAGACTTGAATCTTATTGGTAGACTTAACCAGAATTTGATGTAACATTTTCCATCCTTAAACCATTAAAAGGTAAGTTTGTTAAAACTGTAAAAGTAACTGAAAAAGATACAATTTGGTTAGCTTATACTAGCATAATTGTGTCACAATTAAACTTTTAAAATGATTTCTCAGAAAATTCATGTGTTATTTTTGGTAGTATTTACCCTGCTATCTTATTTGAATAACACTTTCTAGACCTTAAAACCAATAAATCCAAGTTTGTGTGTTATATACTGTGTAGGTACTGTCATTGAGGCCAAACTCGGTATCTACTAAACTCACTTGTCTGCACTTTAATAAATTATTGCAGTTCTAAAAAATTGTAAGGGTCGCATAAAATAGTGTTAAGGGCAGCGTAATGAGTATCTCTGGTCTAAGCAATATAACTAAAATAAAAAAAAAAAAATTAAGACCGATTTGCCAATGTCTTATATATAGTTTTTTAAAGATCTTCGCTTTTTGAAGATGCAGCTCCTCCCTTAAATCTTGACCAACTAAACGGTTGAAGCGTCAAACAATTTGCCTCTGTTAATTGTGCAATAAGATCTTGAATCTTCAATATTTTAACCCTGAAGGGTAGGTGGAGCTCTAAAATTTAATTTTCAGCCATAAGAATAACAAGTAGAGAGATTTAAACAAATCAATAATGCACAGCTGTTCAAATGTAAACAAAGCTTCCCACAAAGTTTTAACTCTGTAGGAATGTAAACAATGGTGTCAGTAATATAAAGGAGGTTAGATTTTTCACAAAGTTAAAACAGGGAAGGTTTTAAGCACGGCTTTATTCACATTTGACTGTAGGGCCCCACTCTACTTTACTTCAAGGTTTCAATGGTATTCTAATCTAGGTATTTAATTTTCAGCTATAAAATAAATGAAATACACACGTTTGAAATAGGCTAAGTAATATCATTGTGTGTTTATACTAATGAAAAGGTAGCAACACAAGTAATATGAGTGAGATACTGTAAATAATCTTGTAGTTATTAATGACTGTATTAGCCCAATCCCTCTTATGGATGGTCATTTTTATGTTAGTAGATGAGCATGCAACTACGTCTAATAAAAATGATGAGGGTATCATTATCTAAAATCAACTCTTAAGTCAGAATAGGCCTAATCTCAGTAGCACTGATTTAGCTCTGTCTACTAATAAAAACTATAATGTAAAAATATGTTATTTAAATGTTCAGGGCATTAAACATAAGGAACTAGCTATGAGAGACATTGCTTTAGAAAACTGTTGAGAGATCATTTGTTTGGGTGAACATTGGTGTACTGAATATGAGGTCCCTTTTGCTTCCATTGAAAAGTTCACTTTAATCAGTAGCTTCACGAGGAAACAACACATAAGAGGTGGGGTTTCTGTTTACATTAAAGATTCGTTTAATGTAAAGTTTGATAAATTAGACTTGGAGCAATAGTGTAAGGAGCTAATTTTGAAGTGTCAGGTGTAATTATTGTTGGTCTTAAGCTGATTTAGATCTTATATAGATCACCAGATGGAAATTACAACACAGTTCTAGATCAGCTAGAAAGCTTGTAATCCATTTAAGTAGGCCCAGTTTTAGTTCATATAATATAGTAATTGGGGATGCGAACTCTGAGTTTGATATGACAAGTATACTGTAAGTATACAAAATATATACAAAGTATACAAAATTTGTTAAGACAGTTTAACTTGAAAAATACAAATTTCCTACCTACTCGAGAGAGGGTCAGCATGTTTAGATAATGTGTTTACATATTCACTCTTTTCATCCGAATCTACAACTAGGAATGATTTTTTATTTTATTTTATTCCATTCCAACGGTCAAAGACCAAATTACAAACATGTTACATAATACATATGAAATAACACTTACTTATAATTAAAGGGCCAAGCCAAACATCCAAGTGGACTATTAAATAAGTATAAAATAGCAATTGCAGAAGATAAGAAGCAGCAATATATATATATATATATATATATATATATATATATATATATATATATATATATATATATATATATATTAGTAGTAAGTTATCTAGAGTTATTTATTTGTTAAAAAGTTTTAAGGATTGTGTGCCTGATAACTTTGTTCGGTCATCAAACTTTGCATTCTTTCAGAGTATTATTATTTATGGTATAATAGTGTGGGGTACCTCTTGTCATGTACATAATATCTTGTAATAACACGATTTATTGTTATTACAAAAGAAGATAGAATCATGACAAAATCAGATTTTACTGCACACTGCAAACCTTTGTTTGTTAGGCTTGAAATACCAACTAGTTAACTTATATGTTTTTCAGGTGGTTCTTTTTACATTTATAAATAAGGGGAGCTTTAACTGTAGAAAGAATATACAGTACGCCCGTTGAAGGTCCGGCCTCCTGGCTGGCCTACTAGTCATATAAAAACATCGACTCTGAGCGAGGCGGTCACAGAGAGATCGTTTGAAACATTATCAATAACATATGAGTTAACATATCAAATAGTTTTTTAATTAGCATAATACGTGTTGGTATATATACAGTACAAGTAAACGTCACACAACACAAATTTATTACAATATAAGCACAAAATGTACAAATATATTAAAATACAAGTACAAAATGCAAGAATATTATGGTGATCGATTTCGGTGAACCACGCTCATCTTCCTCAGACCAGAGGGATTCACAAAAGAATGTATTGTATTCTTTTGTGAATCCCTCTGGTCTGAGGAAGGTGAGCGTGGTTCACCGAAATCGATCACCATAATATTCGTGCATTTTGTACTTGTATTGTAATATATTTGTACATTTTGTGCTTATATTGTAATACATTATTGTTGTGTGACGTTTACTTGTACTGTTAACATATCAATAACAACAATTACATTTATCATAACAAATTATAAATCAGTTAATAACTTTAATTGAAATTAAGTAATTAAGAAATATATATACTTCTTACTGTCACTAAGAAAAATATTTCTGTGATTTCCTGTACCGTTAAAATACATATAATTTTTATTTAAATTAGTTTAAAATAAAAATGACGAGTTGGCAGGGACTCGTAAGTTTTATAAAACTCATGGACGGTTCTTCTAACGACACATTTGTCAAAATCGTCTAGTCTGTCGCTGTTCTTTTTCTCTTGCTTTTTTTGGGAGTTGTGAACGAACACTGAAGTGTCCAATAAACACTTTTCATGCCAAATTTCCTTTATAAGAGTTTTTGAAAAGCCACATGCAACTGCAGTTCGTTCTAACAATATTTTTACGGGGATTCGTTGTTCGTCTCTTAATTTGGCCTCATTCGCCATAACTCACTTTACTCTCCAAATAATTTCCCTAGCCTGACTTCTAGTAGTTTTCCCTTGGGCTACTTTAGGAATAAAGCGAGTCATAGTTGGGGCAAGAACCACCAAAGGAATAAACTATTTAGGATGTACGTTCACTAATTTTACAACCTTAAGTATATGCAGAGGCTGTCGGCCATGTTGGTTCACTAATTTTACAACCTTAAGTATCTGCAGAGGCCGTTGGCCATGTTGGTTTTAATCTCATTAGAACGATGTTTTTTTGAACCGGACAAATGATTTTAACAGTTATGTCCAAATTTAACAGTTATTTTTAAACGGTCTTTTCCAAACAAATTGCATTTGATCAAGAGTGAAATTGAACTGCTCGTTGAACTTCTTTGTGGATTCATAATTAGTTTAATAGAATAAATATAAAAATTATTTAGTTTTAAATTTTTATTTTCACCTATTTTTGAAAATTAGGCGTATGTATTCATAATTTCAAAAGCAAACCCAATGCGCAATATGATAGCATTTTACATCATACACAACTTTTGGTAAATAAATAATGATAAAAATATGGATTCAAAATAACGTTGTTTTTATGAGAATAAAACTAGCATGGCCGACAGTCTCTGCAGACTCTTAACACACTTAAGGGACATACAAAAAAACCACAAACTGACTTATTACCCTACAGTAGTTAGATAAAAACAAACATATAATTAACTAAACAAAGTGTTTACAGTACACTTGAGTAAACATTCTTAACACGCTAAACCACAAGCAAATATACCGCACCACAAGCAATATGGAAACATACTGAATGTGCATCCGTAGGTAACAATTAACGTAACTTCTTTTAGAAGCAAGCATGGGAACGACTCCTAGCGTGGGAAAGTCTGATAATAGCGAATCTTTCCAGGACTGCAGGCATATTGGGCCCTCCACCTGTCTCCTCCCTAACACCGTTCGGCAGGCTCGAGGCCGGACCTTCACCGCGCTGTCTATACATGACATACAAATGAGGTACAAGACTAAGCTTGACTTACCTCATGTTAGGCTGGAGAAAACCAGGACAAGCCATACTGAGATGGGTATTAGGCTCTTTAACAAATTACTGCGGATGTAAGTAGCCTTGATATTAAAGTTTTTAAATCTAGGTTTTATAATTTTTTAATAAAAAATCCTATGTATAGTGTCAGTGAGTTTTTTGACTTGTCAGAAGCCGCTTTTTGTGAAATTTTAACAGGAAGTATGACCATGGTTGGTGAGCAGAGATAAAACCATTTGTATATAGTTGTATTTTTAAGGTTTGATTTTAGTTTTGAGAGTGATTGCATGTGCATGACTATTTAATTAATTTTATTTTCTATTTTAGGTTTCATTATTTAGAATAACATCTGAAAGTTCATCTATTTCCTATATTTTATTATGTCTAGGCTATAGTGTTTTCTTGATTGTAATATTTTAAGAAATATAAATGATTTTTTTTTCTTATGCAGGTTGATAATTTTGACAAAGTATGATGTAATATGTATAGCTAGCTGATTATTTACTGATAATGCATGTATATATATGTCTTAAATCAATAAAAATGATTTGATTTTACTTATTGCTACAGAAAAGGGCTGTTAGAGTAATTTAAATATCTGGTTCTTCCTATAGTGAACACTGTAAACCTTTGTTTGTTCAACTCAGAATACTAAGAGTAATTAATCTTTACATCTATTCTGTTTCACTATACACTAAAAATAAATTGGACAAATTTCAACTTCCGAGCAGGAACAATGTACATACATACAATACTAGGTTCAGAAGTCATATATAAATTCCTTATCACCGTTTGTCTAAGTCTTTGAACAGTTATAATATAATCGGTCAGAAACTTTTTAATAAATAATTTTCAATAGGTCTCCAAAGTCTACCACTAAATACTTTTAAGAGTAAAATACATAACTGGTTAGCCATAAATCCATGTTATGATCTTAGTGAGTTTTTTATAGTAATATTAATTAAGTGTAGGCTAATACATTTTGTTTTGTGTATATATATTTTACTCTTTTCAAGTTTTGTGTTGTTTATAATAAATATTTTGTTGTACTCTATTGTAGCAAATGTAGGTATTTAGTTCAATGGTAATGACTGTCACAATTTTGTTGGATTAAAATTTGTATACCTAGTAGCCTTTGTATTGAATTACTGAATATAGCCTTATTTTCATATTTCTGATATTAATTTAGGGTGGATATTATGTGTATACATATTTCTATAAAAGTTCAGAATTAAGAATAGTTGTCATGGTAAAATATCTTTCTTATTGTGTGTGTACATAACTTAATGGATGATTTTTGTATTTCTATAAAAATGTATAATTATTATGTCAAAACGCATGTATTTTGTTAGTTAGGAATCATTGTTGCAATTTTTGTTTGTGTTTAATATTTGTATAGCACAGCAGGCTTTGTATGGAACCTTAAATGTAATTATTAATCTAGTATGGTATAAAATATTAATAAGTTTAATGTACATTTTTGACATTGTCTAATGCTATGTAAGGCTTTATGACAGTAAAATTTTATTAATTTATTTCAATAAATTTAATATTGTGATTTTAAGTTATACAGTTAACTTATTATTTGAAGACAAAAGTCATAGGCCGAAGTCGAAGGCTGAGGTTTGACAAGCACAGTGAGTGACAGGGTTGGTACGCGAAGTGTGCAGGGGTGTCACCTAGTATATATACACTTTTGGTAGATAACTGGTATTTTCAAGATGTATTACGATTGGGTTCTGTATTTGACTGTAGCCAACCAACAAAGGTAAAAATATCAATTACAAATAGGCAGGCCCGTTTATTTATTAGATACGACAACAATGAACTCCTACTAAGATAATACAGCAGCATTTCTATGAGCTACTGCCTATAACCAGACCTGACAATCTGTTTTGCTTTGATAGGCAGTATTTGATAGACATTTTTTAATTATGGGTTGATCCTTACATGCATATATATAAATATATATATAAAATCATGATTGAATATGAATTTATTTAAAATTTCACATAGCGTTCATGGTAATTATGCACTTTCTTGCCACCTCTGAAAATACGATTTTATATTCATAAAGTGGTGAAAAATGAGTTTATATCTCTTGAGGAGTTTGATTTCATCCGCGGAAAACTCGTTTTTTACCGAAAAATCGAAAAACTAGTTTTTTATCTACTAATGAAAAAACCAACTTTTTTAAAAACCTTTATTTTTCGACAATTTTTTTTTCATTTCTCGTGTTTTTTATGCTGAACACAAATATATAACTGGTTTTGTAGTAAAATTATATTTTCAGCTCGAAAAATGCATTTTTTACTGACATAACCAAACATAACCTAACTTATCCTAATTGTCTATTTTCTCAACAAAAATTCGTAATTTGCGTTAAATTCGAGCGTTTGGCCTCCGTGACGGCCTGCCGGCCGTCACTCCGGCGGGGATATAGATGAATTCGGTTTTTGTGATTAATAGTTGTATAATTATAATGATCGCGTAATGGCCGCTAATCGCGATCCGCCGCGATAGTAGTTTTTCCGTTATATCTCGAGAAATATTTGTAATAGACCAAAATAGTTTTTAAATTCGTATTCAGCGCAAAAAAAACACATCAAAATAAAAAAAGATGATTAAAATACCATTTAAATTAACGGAAATATGACAAAAATACTAAAAGTTGTGATTTTGGTTTTTTCGAATTTTTGGGTCAAATACGTTATTTCCGCGGAATAAAAAGCATATCTCGTGAAAATACAGCCAATTCTAGACCCATTTCAAGCAAAATGTTCCAAATTTGTTTGGTGGCAAGAAAGTGCATAATTACCGCGTTCATAATTGACTATGCATATTTTATAATTCTTGTTAAAAGATTTTGCAGCTAGTAAGAAAACAGTGTGTGTTCAAAGCTAATTACTGCCAAAGCTATTAAATGATTATTAATTTTCCACTAAAAACAAACTTATCACTTCCTAACTTACTTTAAATACACTCAACAAAATTTCGTTGTTCGCATTAAAATGAGATGCCTAGCCTCTGAGTCGTCCCATCGTCTATCCCTCAGATGATACTTGTAAATTAGTAGGTATTTAGCTGATGAATGTATTATCGTTGTGCATATGGCTGTTAATCACCACAAAAGTGGTACATATTCATGTTATCTCTAGAAATCATTGCTGTAGACCAAAATCGTTGTCAAATTGATGATGAGCCTAAAAATTGTTAGAAAAATCCCACTACACCTGTATCAGAAACAAAAGATTTGAAAAAAGTGTTACGTCTTACATAAATACAATAGCCTATTTACACACCTTCAAAAAATTTAGGTGTAGGCCTAGCCTCACCCATTCGGTGATAAAAATTTCAAGATTAGTGAGGGATCTGGAAAGAGCAAGAATACAAAATATGGTAATAAATTATAGTTCAAATCCTCCATACAATTTTGATTTCACAGTCTTGTCTTGGACAGTGGCCATACCTAGTTTCTACTCCATGCATTACAGGAGCTTATCCATTTTAAAGTAAATACAATTACTTTTATGTGTATTAAAGCATATTAAAAGGAACTTATAACTTAGTTTAAACAGTCTAAATTACCTGTCAAACCTGCTTTAATCTTAATGTCATTTGAAGGTAACAGTTTCGTTAACGCATAGGATGTTAGGGGTACAGGAGGTAGTGGATAATTTACAGGTTTCCCTGGTACTTTGGTGGGATTTGAAAGAGGCTTTACATTTGAAGAAACAACTTGACTCGTTGCCTTAAGGTAAGGCGATAAACTGGCAGACTTTGACACTATGTTAATCATAATTAAAATTTTATATCCCAGGCCACAGTCACTAATCCACACACTTGTCTTCCTAAAGTCAAGCTCACCCACTCACAGCTGATTGATCAAGAAGCAGAAAGAAATTTAATTACAGCAAGCGTCGAAGAACAACCTTGGCATAGTACACATTTTCGTCACTAGAGCCCCGAGGTAATATGGGCATCAAGTCAAAAACTAGTTATGAAACTAGAATATTATTTACCACTCACAATTTTAATTGTTAATAATTGCCATAGAATTACGTAATTTTAAAAAATCAGTATATTTTAAAGTCTGAACTATTTTATATTTTTGTAATGAGTTAAAAACGCTTGTCGTCTTAAGTTCGCGAATTGGTTGCATTGTTTTTCTAGTGCATACCTGTTTCCGGCAGTACAACAAATTTCTTTTTATGCACGGGGCACGGAAATTAAGATATTTATATAAATAGCAAGAAGCCCTTTAAGGTAATGTTGAATCAATATTAACTACTAATTTAGCTTTAGAACTAATCTTACATTATATTGTCGATGATAAAATCACAACCTTTGATAACTCTACCTACAATACCCATGGCCAGTGCAGAAATAGATTGTTACATCGATGTTGTGTGAATAGCGTCAAGATGGTTGCACGCGAATATTTTCGCCCTGGACAGAGACAACCTTGAAATATTAGTGTAGGATTGCAGCAGTTTCACTCATATTACTCTAAATTATTGATATTTAATCAATTTTGTGTTTAAAATAGGCTACATTATGTATCTGTCCCTGAGTTAGTATATTTACTATATCTTGTAATTTTTATCTGGGCTATCAGTCCACACTCCACACCTGTGCAGTGGGAATGCAGCATGCATTTACCATATAGGCATAGCCATTATGACGCACTTTGTGTTTTATCATAATCAGTCTATTTATTGCTCTGGATTTAATGATATTAGTATGAATTCTAATAAAAAACGTTAAAAGTAGGTCAAGGTATTATTCAAGGAACCTTCAATAGAGGCTTAGGTCATTCAGCCTTGGACATTGATAGCAGGGTTTCAAGCTGTTAGAAAGAATATAAACTGTGCCTATACTTATCATTTGTGTATAATATTTTGTTTCCTAGTTTTTAATTTCACCAGAGTAACTTACTCTTAGGTTCATTTCAATGGAAACAGTTCCTTTTCCCTTTACTTATCATCAATATTTTTTACCTTTTTCAATTTCTGTTCAAAGTTTGTCGCTGTATTAGTGGTTAATTTTTGGCTTATTGAATAATAATAATATGCCACTTTTTGAAATTTTACATATGAGTACAGTAGCCTGTATTAGAATTGATGTAAGTTAACGTAGCCATTAGACAAATATAGGGCTAGGCCTAGGCTATATACAAAAAAGTTGGTTGATGTATCTGTATTATACATCATCGCATATATATCATTATTATTTATTTATTAATCCATCATCAGTGCTCCAAACAGGTTAATGCTCACTCAAACAATAATAGTCACAACTAGACTGTTACATAGGTTATTGATATCCATTGATTGTTCATATAATAAATTTACTAATTATTGCTATATCTAAATGTTCAGTAATACGTTGAGGATCAAAGAGCATAACTAGCAAGAAATTCTTGCCTACTAGAGGTAAATATAATTAATCTAATCATTAAGTGATAATAATCTTCCTTAAATGAACAGTAAACCAAGAACAAAACTGTAATAACCTAAGTTCATTATCAGATCAAATTTGTTAATGATTAGAAACAGGAAACACAATTCATTGGCAGTAATATTAAATGACAGCAAATGAATACAATAAGTAACTTAAAGAATAAAGAACTGTAGACTTACTAGTAACAGCATATTTTTTTTATTAGCGTTTGAACAACTTTCCACTTAGCTGGGGTTAAAATAATTAATGCATTCCCTGCAGACATAAACAATTTGGAAAGCCCAACTCAATTTAAAGCTCGATTCAATCTCCTTTTGGTGCATATAGTGTTCGACTCTGTTGGTGATTTCCTAACTAACTGCTGGGACCACTAAATTTCATACATAAAGACTAGTGCTTAAGAGTGAATGTATAAATGAATGTTGAACTGATGTAAGTTTAACGAATGATTAATTGATGATGCATGTCATACAATGAAAATGTGCTATCTACTGCAATAAAATTACTTTTAACTACAAAAATAAGAAGACTCAAGGAAATTAGTAGGGTAATTAAAGTATATTAGCATTGATTATATAAACCTACAATAGATAAACCATCTAATAGGAATATTTGTGGCAGTAATTTCGTTAGTTTGTGTGGCCCGCATCCACAGCTGGTTTAAACTGCATTACATTTACATAGGACTACACTAGCGCTCCACAATGGACCACAAAAACAGCTGATATTTTGAGACTCAAAATTAACATTGGATGGGAAATCTATTTGTGTATAAAATCAATGATATTAGTCCATAAATTTGTTTTAAAAAACTTACATAGTGGTTAAATTATATTGTAAGAGAATTCTTATACATTTTCTCACAGCAAACCATTTTTTATTGAAAGTTGAAAAATGGTTTTGTAGCTATGTATAATTTATATATTTTAGGATAGGTTCAAGGATACTTCATTCAGGCATTGTACAGATGGCCCAGCCTAAACATGCTTGGTCCTTGATAAGAGGTTGATAGAATCGGAAGGGTGGGGGTACTTTTCTAAAAATGTTTCTTAGTAATCAGCTAATTGAAAGTACATATATAGTTACCAGTACATATCTAACTATGTTTCTTAATTATTTTTATTCATTAGGTCTTTAACCCTCAGAGTGCCGGACCTTTTTATGCCTTTTGTTGTGTTCAATGTAAACATTAATAAAAAAATTACGTTTAGCAGATAACTACACACACACACACACACATATATGTAAACTAGAATAATTTGGCTATTAGAAAATATTAGGTTTATAAAACCTACTTACTATCAGCCAAAAATTTTCTAGATTTGGTGGAATCTTAAAATTTTCTTAATTCATTTTTATTTTAGTAGTGTGAGTGATATGCTGTAAATAAATGTAGTATCGTGATTTTACATTATACAAGTAATCTACTATTATTTGTAGTCAAAAGTCACTTGCCGAGGTGTATCGAGCGAAGTTAGCATCAGGATCGCAAAGCATGCAGGGGTGTCCCCTAGTTCTAAATATAAGTGAGATTTTGTACTAGTTAAGTACAGCGGGGTTTGGATTCTAAAAGAACTCTTATTTGGATGAAATCAGTAGCAGAGAGACAAAGTTCCAAAGACATTCCTAAAGCCTCGTTTTCAAAACTTCAAAAGCCTAAGCGTGATGACATAATCAAGCTGGATTTGACAAACATTCAAGATAAACATGAGCTTTGTTTGCAAGAAAACCTGAACCCATGGTTATTAAAGTGGGAAGTAGTAGTGAGAGAGATAAAATATACTGGAACTATTGTTTTGTGATTGAAAGAATGGGAAGAGCATGAAGAAAACATGCTGATTAAAAAGTTTTTAAACAGAGGAAAAAAACAACACATTTGTATTCAAGTAGGAAAGGGGAGGGTTGTTTTAGTTTATTAATCTAAAATATTTAATTGAGACAAACATTTTTTGAGTTATTTTAGGCATAGACTTTATTCTGTGAATTAGGGTAATGAAAGAATTATTCAAAATGATATTACCTGTCAAGCCTACTTCATTCTTAATGTCATGCATTTTGTTATGAGAATATATATGAATGGTTGTAATTAATGTTGTAAAAATATATACTGGGGTATTTGTAAAAATAAATGTAATCACAATTCAAATTTCTATTGTAATTGCAATTAACAATTGTTGTGTTACTTTGAGGCAAGACTAATAAACTTCTGAAATAGCCTGTATATAAAGATATAGATATTAATATATGTGATATGTTATATCTGTATTATTAAAATGGAATTTTTGAGCCTTGATTATATACTCCTACAATAGATATCCCAGCTAATAGGAATATTTGTGCCAGTAATTTGGTTAGTTAGTGAGGCCCGCAACCACAGCTGGTTTAAACTGCATTATATTTACATGGGACTACACTAGCGCTCCACAATGGACCACAAAAACAGCTGATATTTCGAGACTCAAAATTTAACATTGGATGGTAAATCTATTTGTGTATAAAATCAATGCTTTGAGTTCTTCATGCTTTTAGAATAGTTATTTACTATTTCAAATAACATAGGCCTATTAAAAAGGCATTGTAAAACTCTTATTAGAGATGTAATTTTAAGTAAACTTCACTATGAATATGAGTTAGTTGTAGAATAAAGTTTAGAAAATCTTGAATTTCTTAAATTTAGGAAATGAGTCCATTAATAATAAAATTCATAGTTAAAGACATACTGAATGAAGTGAAAAGAAACCAATATTAGAATTACTTGAACCTTCCACCCAACCTTCACAGACATATATATATATTTTGTAAATGTTCATTTTCCAATATGTAAGGCTTCTTTTCATGTCTGCCTCATTGTATTCCAAACCACCCCTCACATACAATTGACAGTCCTTCCACACATTCTGATACCATATTGACATAGGGCGTCTATGACCAACTACTCTTCTTGCATGTCTGATCATCATTGAGAAATCTACGACTATGTAGCAATATACTCGCTACTTAAAGCCTAAAACACATTTGAAGAGATTTGCCATTCTGCAGATTTTACAAAAGCATATTCCATATTTTTCTAGTTATAACTGTCTGAAAATTGGTCATAGATATCCAATCAATCATGTTCACTTCTTAATTTACTTTTTCAGGCTAATACATTCCAACAACATCCTGGAATGGATCCACAGCAGCAGTTTTGTCTAAAGTGGAACAGTTTTGGTAACAATTTAGTGTCCGCTTTTGACAATCTATTCAAGTCAGAAAGCCTAACAGATGTCATACTATTTTGTGAAGGTAAGGTGATATCTATATTTGAGATAAAATAAAATCAGATTTTTTCCATTAGAAAATAAGTAAATGTCTATTGATGGGAGGTATAGTTATGCCCTGTGACGGATTTAGACCTTTTTGCAGCCCCCTCCCTTGCCAGTGACAAAAAATATTCAGATGTTCGTATCTTTGGTTAGTTTGGGAAATAATACTCATATTATAGGCTAGTATTTAGTTAGCTTTGTTTTTTTTAAACAGTGTTTTCAAATCTATTCTCTTTAAGCTTTACTTTGCAATATAATATACAAGAGTTTAATCATTTATCGTGTTTCTAAAAAGGTAAAAACATTCTTGAATAATCTTAGTACAAGTGCTTATTATTCTAATGTTAGTAGGTGTTGAAATGTTAACTGGACTTATTACATCGTTGTTTAGTTGACTATCAATTCATAGGGTAACATTCAATTTTTATTTTGACACAGTACAATAAACAAAATATGTTCATAGCCACTTCCAAAAACTTTTAAACGTATAAGTTAATCATTATCACCTAAGCCTAGCAAGACTGTTGTTGATTCTCTCTCATTTTTGTAGTGTTATTAAAAATGACTTTTCTTGATTTCTCAGCAGAAAACTGTAATATTAAATCATCAAATTCTAAAGCTTTGAATAGTTAAGCATTAGCACAAAAACGTGCTAAACTTAACACACGTGAATCCAACATACAATATCTTAAGTAGTTTGTAACTCTCTTCAATACATAAAATGATCTCTCTCCGGAGTCATTGGACTTCATAATGGTCAGTATATTTCTGAGAATGGTATCCATGTTTGGAAATTATGATCTTAAGATTTTGTTGTGAATAAGTTTCAAATACTGTAAAGGTAGATTCCTGTCTTCATTGGTGTCATTGTGATGTAATTTAGCCAATTCAGAGGCTTTAAGTCTGATATCTTCATTTGGTTTTTGAAATGCTCAAGACCGTGTGTTGTGGATTCATATTAGCTTTAATAGACTAACCACGCAATAAATAACTCTAGTCTGTACTCTGTAGACATCGACAACACAATCGCGGACGCTGTGCTCAACCCTCCCTCCTTGATTCATGTGTGTTAAGTTTAGCATGTTTTTGTGCTAATGCTAAACTATTCAAAGCTTTAGAATTTGATGATTTAATATTACAGTTTTCTGCTGAGAAATCAAGAAAAGTTCATTTTTAATAACACTACAAAAATGAGAGAGAATCAATAACAGTCTTGCTAGGCTTAGGTGATAATGGTTAACTTATATGTTTAAAAGTTTTTGGAAGTGGCTATAACATATTTTGTTTATTGTACTGTGTCAAAATAAAAATTGAATTTTACCCTATTAATTGATAGTCAACTAAACAACGATGTAATAAGTCCAGTAAACATTTAAACGCCAATTAACATTGGAATAAGCACTTGTACTAAGATTATCCAAGAATGTTTTTTACCTTTTTAGAATTACAATAAATTATTATACACCATCACTCTCAACAATACTTATTTCGTCTTGAGTTATTTTTATTATGTCTGTGTACATGGTGTATTTATATAACATATAAGGAGTGTGATACATTTATTTTATAATATCTAGTAGGTAGCTGTGTAGGAAAATCGTGAGGGCTCTTTACTTAACGCTTTAGCACAATATTTGCGGCCCCCCTTTTGCCTGCAGCCCTAGGCAGCTGTCTAGTGGTAAATCTGTCACTGGCTGTGCCCATGACCTTGTCATGTTGAGATGAGGAGTGTGGGTGGGGTTTAATCAAAGCATTTCTAAAAATATTAACTGTGTAGCTGAGTTGATTTGATTGGTAGCGAATAAGAACTAGTTGATGACTTAAATTAAACATACAGAATGGCAAATAATTTTTGTAAACAAATTTCTAATTGTTTAACTGATAACAAATTAAAGAAATAACACTATCCATCAAATGTAATTATTAGCTAAAAGAAAAAAAAAATTACAGTCCTCTCACAAACAAACAGGTAATCTATTTTTCTCTCACCAAAAGTCATCTATTTTATACTCTGTAGAACATTCTTAAGGGGGGTTTACATGAAACGTTTTATTGTACATCAATTTGACAACGACAAATCCTATCTGCTATTACGTAGCGTGTAGACAGCAAAACATATTTTGTCGAAACGGAATGAAAACCAAAGACGGATATGAAAACTAATGATGCGAGTATTGTTTTGTGATAACTGCAACGATGAGACGGAGCTTTAGAACTCTTGTCTTTGTTTGTCATATCGCCAGAGATAAAAATCGTCGTACTAACTAATACGATGTGGTGTCCATTCACAAATAATTTCACCACTATTGCTCATCTTTCAATTCTTTTAGCAGCGTTACAAGAGAATAGTGATGTCTTTTCAGGAGCCACTGTATTGACCATTTTGTCTTGCATCTTCTTTTCGTGTTAAAACGTTAAACACAAAGAGATTCAAAATGGTTGAGAATAATATAAGCGCTTCTTACATTCTAGGATTATAATATAAACATAACCTAAAAATTGACTGAACTGAGCTCAGCTAAAATGTAAGAAAAGACATTGCCATGTAAACACAGAAGAAAACAGACGTTTTGACGTAGGTCTTCTATGAACGTTAAGACGTACAATAAAAAGTATGTAAAACCCCCTTAAATTTTCGAACGTTATTAGTACAACTATAAACAAATAATGGTCGCTATCACAGCTCTAAGTATCCATATTACCTTTGTTAAAATTAGACTAGAAAGGAAAGGAAAAAAGTTATAATTCAGGAAAACATGAATGACATTAGATTGTAATAACTTAAGTTTAAATGAATACTCTACAAAGGGAAATATTACCAAATACCCATGGTTCATACTGAAGCTAAATACAGTCTACATTATTCTGATTTGAGTCAAATATATTTTAAAGGGAATTAAATGGTGGCCTCTCATGTATTCATTCATCATGAGACTCATCTCAAAAATGTCAGTCTAAAGACTCATTACTATTCATATAAGTCCTAGGCATGGCACAAGTTGTGCAACATGTGTGCCAGTCATACGTACCTTGAAAATTATGTACTATTTCCATTTCATGCTACATCGTAGTAGTACAAGCACAAGGCAGTAGTTTCTATGGTGAATGAAGTAAAGTTTTCTAGTGTTTTAGATATATGTTAATTAGTTGAACCAGTCAGGCCAACTAGAATGCCAGGTACAAAACTACCTACTTTCATAAAATCTTCTGAAAAAGGAACAAATTACTTAAGTATGTTGGAAATTCTACCATTGAATTTATCTTGTTTCATTTACATGTAATTTACTTTATCTTTTACAATTATAGACGGTCACTTTTTTGTATAAATAATATCACATTTCTTCAGCACAAATCAATGATTTTATTATCCTGCACCTTATATTTATTTTCTTCATTTTATTTTCAATTTTCAGTTATTTTGAGGTTTCAATAAACAGAACATTTCAAATAAGTTAATATATCCTCTTAATGGTGATTTAAGATAGTTTCGGCAAACAATAACTCAAATCTTGTACTGGAAAAATCAAAAGAACAGTAACTTGGGCAAGCAGCTGCAAGCTCAGCACCAGTGAATTTTTCTCTAATCAACATCAACTCCAAAGAGGACCAAAAGTATGTTTTGAAAAAGATTTCCTTTCTTTACATTCAAAGAAAGCCAGGCTAAAAATATTGATTACTTAAACTTTACATTAAAATTAACTAAACATTTTATGCACTAAAATGCACAATTTTAACTGGGTGTGAAAAATTATGATCTTGCCATAACTGGGCATGAAAAATTCGAGTACACATTTTACCAGGTATTCTCTATGACCCTCTTCATTATCCAATAACCCTCAAATTACCCAAAATTGGGGAAGTTACCTCCTTATTGTCAACTCACGTATGCTCTTTTAGTCCTTAAAATCATAAATTTTACACTCCCCACGAATATCTATGTATATATTATATTTATACTACTCTTTATTGTGGATAGCAGTCGCTATAACTTTATGATCGGTTTTATTCAATTGAAATGTCAAATCATTTTCTTTATGGGGGAAACATGTTTTTATTTGTAAATTTACTTAAATATATAAATAACAAAAAAGTAATAAATTATTAGTTTTCCTATACAAAAGAGCTCAATATTTAAAAAAAAAGTCACTTTACTAATTTTAATTAAAAAATAATTTTGATGATGTTGGATATTCTAGTTTCTTTCTTGATGATGGATGCATTATAGTAGTTCTTGAATGTAATTGGAGGTCAGTATACGTATGAGCTGGTTGTATAAGTTAAAGGGCAAATTGCCCTGCTGTTATTTTAATTACAGTGGACCTGATAAAATAAGGCCATAACTCAGTGTTTTATTTTTAAAACAAGTTATTTTGGATTGCCGTTAATCACCCATTATTAAAAAATTTCAATATTTTATTAGAAGTTTGTAAGAATCATACAAACCAGCACTCTCTCATCTGCTACTTGTCCACAGTGGTTGTGCTATAGAATATAACTATTGCCAAATGATGTCTTATGTACTGCATGACTGCTGGCTTAATATTGTTCATATTCCATGATTGAACTTACTTATAATTCTTAATTCTTATCACGTTATAGAACATTTTTGTTTTGCAGGTGTAAAATTCAAAGCCCACAGGATTATCCTGGCAGCCTGCAGTAAACATTTTCAAGACCTGTTTGAGGCAGCTCCGCCCTGTCCAAATATTTTTATTATTTTGGACGGAACTTCATCTAGTAATATGTCAGCTCTACTGGAGTTTATGTACAAAGGCGAAGTTCATGTCAAACACGAGAGCTTGTCAAGTTTCCTAAAAGCTGCCGAATGCTTACAGGTATAGTGTGTAAACATGTTCAATATTTTTAGAATTTATTTTAATGCATGCCAAACTAAAACTTAAGTTAAACACCATTTTATGTATTTGAGGGGGGTTATATGTTAGCTCAGCCAAGGAAAAATTATCTAACCTGGTTGGTATATTTATTTTTTTATTTATACAGTAGAACTTTGATACTCAATACTTGTACAGTCCTTATACTTTAACGCTGGCCATGGTGATGTGACTCAGCAAAATTATTGTCTCTAGCAGGATGATCACGGTCGGACACGGTTGAGCTGTGTCCGAGTGAGTAACAGTTAAAAATTACCAATTTTTTGGCCATTAAGATGAAATCAAAAATCGGTTTATTCAAAAAAAAAAAAAAAAAGTACAAAAATAACAATACAAAATATAACTGAGAATGATCCTCTCATGGGCTAAAGCCTGTGCGAGAGGACCGAGTAGTTATCAATAAAACTGTTACCTGGTAAATGGAAAACTTAAATAACATAAATACTTAATATCCATATTATGAAATACAATACAAATAACAAATAAAAATAAACTCCTCATACCAGAGCCCGCAGGAGAGAAAAAAACAAATAATAATGATGATAATATTACATCTAAGAGAAGAAGAAACAGAAAAAAAATGATGCACTTAGACAGAAAGACACACACTCATGCGCGAACAGCCGCTCACACACTCGTGCGCACAGACGCATACACACACACACATGCATGCGCGCAACATCCTCTTATGCGCACACAGACGGAACTCGCACAGCTTCTCATGCACGCACAGACGCAAATGCACCCATGCATACTGTACGTGGGTGGGCAGGTGGGTCAATACTACTGTACGTGTATGGGTGGATCAATACCATTGTACGTGTGGTGTGTGGGTTATTCAATACTACTGTAAGAGTCTGGGTGGGCGGGTGGGTCAATATACAGGTAATTTAAATTGTGTAGTCAGACTTTAGACTCATGTTCTAGAATGAAAACAAACTAAAAATGTCTCATAACAGTATGGTGTATCTCGCTTCATTATCAGTTTGTATGTTTGTGTATTTTATAAATAAAAGAAAAAATAATAACTCAGGAAGCGTAAATGCTACAGATTTCAAATTTCGCTTACTTACTAAGGCTAACAGGGTCTCGTTGAACACTGGTTTTTACCAGTCGTTGAACGTGTTATTACCATTGTACGTGTATGGGTGGGTGGGTGGGGTGGGTTAGTACCATTGTACGTGTATAGGTGGGTGGGTAGGTTATTACCATTGTATGTGTATGGGTGGGTTAGTACCATTGTACGTGTACGGGTACAGTACCACTGTACGTGTGTGGGTGGACGGGTGAGTGCCACCAGACCATGTTTTTATACTAATTCTACCAGTATAATTAGTAAGTGTTATTAGTATTTTGTGGTGCATAGACGCACACTCACACACACCACATTCGAGCATTTACTCATGCACACGAAACAAGAACTAACAAACACTTGCATTCACACCTGCAATGTTCAAGCACACTCCCATATAATCAAGTACATTCAAGCTCTAAATTATACAAAAATGGAACTCATTAATTTGTCAACCTCTAATCTTCTCTAATCTCTAATCTCTAACCTAAATTAATTAACCAGTTATTTATTAATTTTTTATTGAAATTTATCTTATAAGTATCAGAATATCTTATGCAGGCCGGTAATTTAGTGAACAGATTATTTGAAACATATGAAACATAAAATGAGCTTGTTAAATTGGCTGATTTAGGCAGTTTAGGAACTCTTATACCTACATTTACTGCGGTTCTAGTAGGATAATTATGACCGATAATAGTGAACATATTATTTTTGTTTCTAAATATGTACAAAAGTAAACACCTTATTTAAAGCCGATTGATCGAAAAGACTTTCATTTCATCAAACGGCAAGTCTGTAGGAAACTTATGACATTTATTTAGAGCAGCTTACATAACAGCCTTCTGAGTTAATTCTAAAAGGTAGAATTATTGACTTGTATGTAGCACCCCATGCTATTATACCAAACTGCAAAACAGATTGAATGTATGCTTAGTATAGCTGACGGATAAGATCTAACGAAATAATATTTTTTAGGGAATAAAAAATGAAAATAAATTTTTTATCTTGTTCCTAATATAATCAATATGTTTATTCCATTTCATCCGGTTATCGAAAATCGCACCCAAATATTTATATTCACAAACACACTCAACATTCTCACTATGTAACTATTCGGTCTATACAAATTATTTCTCGTGATATAACAGAAAAACTACTTTCGCAGCAAATCACGATTAGCGATCATTATACACGTGATTATATACATCAGATTTTAACCACAAAAAAGCTGAATTCACGCATACTACTGCCGGAATGACGGACAGTAGGCCGTCATGGAGGCCAGGCACAATAATTTAATGCAAATGACGTCTATTTGTTGAGTAAATAGTCATGATAAGTTCGGTTATGTTGGTCAGTAAAAAGTGTATTTTCAGGCCGAAAAAATTATGTTACTGGATAACCCAATTATATATTCGTGATCATCATAAAAAACATTAAGCGGAAATTAGGTATTTTACCGAAAAATTTGGAAAACTAATATCACAACTTTTAGTAATTTTGATATATTTCTGTTAGTTTAAATAGTAATTTAATCATCTTTTTTTTATTTTTATGTGTTTTTTTACTGAATACGAATTTGGTCTATTACAATTTTATTATTTCTCGAGATATAACGAAAAACTACTCATTAACGGCCATTACGCGATCATTATGTACAACACCTATTAATCACAAAACCAAATTAATCTATATTTCCGCTAGAGTGACAGCCGGCAGGCCGCACGGAGGCCAAACACCCGAATTTAACGCAAATTACGAATTTTTGTTGAGTAAATAGAATATTAGGATAAGTTAGGTTATTTTTGGTTAGGTAAGTATAAAATGCATTTTATAGGCTGATTAAATAATTTTACTGCGAACACGATTATACATTCGTTTTCAGCTTAAAAAAACTTCAAATGGAAAAGAAATTTGATGTAAAAACTATTTTTAAAAAGTTGATTTTTTTCACTATCAGATAAAAAAACCAGTTTTTTCGATTTTCCGTTAAAAATAGTTTTCTGCAGATGAAATCAACCTCTTCTATAATACTCACATTTCACCATTTTTTAAAAAGAAATTGTATTTTCAGAAGTGACAAGAAATTGCATAGTTACCAAAACATGTAAAATAAAAAAAAGTTGTCGAAAAATAACGATTTTTAAAAAAATGTTGGTTTTTTCACATACTTGTCAGATTAAAAACTAATTTTGTTTTCAACTCATTGTGTTATTGATATAACAGTAATTAATTAAAGCTGTACTCATCACATATAGTCCGTAGGCTTATTGGTAAAAATTGTATTAAAGTAAGTTAGGCATATCACTAGATTCTGAGCCTATTTATCAATGAAATAAAAAATTTTAGGTAACTGCTAATTCAAACCTAGGATACTTATACAATAATTCAATTTCTTTATGGACTACAAGATTATTGACATGCCTAGCTATAAAACATGTGCTTTTTTGTATATTGTACTATAATGAGTGATTATGTCGATTCAGAAATATATTCCTATGTAAGTACATTTTTACAAGATATACTTTAGAGAAAACTAAGTTCACGTTATAGCACTAACCTAGTAATAAGTTATTGTAAATAATTCATGAAATATTTGACAAATCATTTGCCAAATGAACATCTTGCATGTAGTTGCATGAATTGTAATTTGTTTTGTATTCAACTAATCTATACATATGACCTTGATCGTTTCTGACTCATTATGTCACTTGTCGTATTGTTACAGTATTTAGACTTTGCTTTATTTTGATTGTTGGTCATTTTTAAAAGCCATGTTTTAAAAAAATCGACTGCTCATAAGTAGCTTTTTAAAAAAAATCTTCATGTTTAGTAATTTGTGTAGGCCTAATAAATCATATTAAACTAAGCACTCCAAAAATACTATGAAATATTTATCAGTAAAACTGAACATTTTGACAAGTAATCGTGTAAAAACTGTTTTTGAAGTGAAATAATTGCTTTTCTCGTGGCAGTGGGAAAATTGAGCAAGATTATAACAAAATATTTTAATTATAATTGATATCATTCATACGGTTCGCTTCGGTTTTCGTCTCTGTCTGAAAAATGTTTGTTGAAACAAAATGTCTGCTTTTTGAAACCAAATTGTCCCCGTAGTATTATTTTCATGTATTATAGTAATCCATAGAGCATACTTCAGAAGCAAATAAAAAAGTGTCCATATTTCAACTATTATTTAAAGTTCGGAAATTATGTGTTTATATTGTAATTGCCATAAAACTACATGATAGTTGTGTGAAATCATTTTTTATTTAATTGAAAATAATTGATAAATCATACAAAATTGATAAAACTTAAGATTAACTGCCAGGTCGTATTTATTTACCATCATAACACGTTGAGAATTGTTGTGGCGTTCATTTAATAATATTTTATTTTAGTCTTCAATCGAACATAATAGGATGCTAAATACAAATTTGTTTGTAAATTGATGCCTTTTTAATTTAGCCACATAAAAACCAATATTTAGAACACAATTCAACAGGTTTTAGGAATACTTACAAAAATCATATTTTGTAATGTAATTTACTTAGTTTTTAATAAATCCTTATGTTTATAAATCAAACTTCAGTTGCTTTTAAATTGTACAATATTAGTAAGGTAAGCCCATGCCTATGTTAAATTTCAACCATTTCAGGAATCAAATTTTCGCAAAAATCGTGATTTTTAAGTTCGTTTTGATTAGAAGTTCAATAATTTAGTAGCCTCCCTTATTTTCAGTAGGTAATTGGATTTAATGTTGTAAACATGTAAAAACTCTGAATTAGTATTATTACAATATATATTTTAAAACGTGCATTAGGAAATAGAGCACAGCATTACCGGTACTGACTAAATTCGCCAATTGTCGAAAAGAATCAGTTAGCCCAATATTCGTTCAACCAAAGTAGGTTGCACATCGAGGAGAGGTGGTAATTGGGCGTTTCCGTTTTTAAATACTACAAAATCTACTATACTGGAAATTATGCAGGAACTACATTGAACTGTGCCCAGTTTTTTTGAGAACTACTTCCTTCATCCCTAAAAAAACTGGACGTAGTAGTTCAAACTTCTCTCGCCAGTGTCGTATGACTTCTATATTTTCTCTCCTTTTAGAGCCCTCTTAAACTAAGTGTTTACTAATAAAAGCATGTGTTAGGTTTTACAACTGATTTAAATTGGTGACTGTGGGTTGTGTTTTCCAATATTTTAGTTTTTACATTGTCAACTGATTTTAATATATTGAGTTTGGGTTGTACCCTCCAATATTTTAATTGTTATATAGACTTCTGATTAGATTTTAATAGACTGATGTAATATTTGCATCGTTCCATGTATGTAGAAAAGAATCCAACTTTAGGAGTCACTGGAGGGAGCCCTGAGGCTGGTAAGTAAACTTCTTCCTAAATGCGCCTCTAGACCCAGAATAAACGCTTACCAATATTTATAGTTTGCTGGGCTTTAGTGAATCAGTCAGGATATCTTCTTTTATACATTATTATTAAAAGTACAGTTATGGTTGCTGAATATATACTTTAACGTAGAAATGTTCTGTTTTAGGTTAAAGGGCTTTCAATTGAGCACGAAAAGATGGCCGAGGCTCAAGGGGATGTTAATTTCGAACCGAGGATTGATTCTCCCTCACGAAATAACAAATCAAGTAAAACAAGTACAACAGATACACAGTGTTTAAAGGAGTCAAGTGAAGAAACTTGTTCTACTGCCATGCATCCTCCCTCTAGTTCATCTTACAATCCTGTCATGTCTCCTTACTCATCGATGCATCTATATAGAATGAGTCAATATGACTCTCGCTCAACATCATCTCAGGGCCCCTCCACATCACCCTATGATGCTCCTCCAAGAAAACGTCCCCACCGCTCTCCGAGTGACTCCTCCATCCGAGCTTCAGTTCTAAGGGACGGTAGCAAACCAGAGCGAGAGTCCCCTTTGTCTTTGACGTATTCCCGCTCCAGCTCTCCTCCCCACTCTGAGTACCAAACCCGACATCCCACTTCCCCAGCTGGCTCACGTTATGAAGTGAGTGGAGACAATCCGACAAATGTAACACCTTCGTCGGCCACTGCCCTCACTGCAGTTCCCTTTGACAGATCTGCTGCTGTGGAATCAGACACTCCCGCCGATGCCTGGAACTCTTCTTCTAGTTGTCCTGAAGGTATTTAACTATTTTACTCATGATTTAGTTGCAAATTCAAGTAACAAAATATCATTACACAAATTACAATATCAAATCTGCAATCATGCTTCCATTATCTGGTTTTCAAGGGATATGTAGTAGACTTTTTAGTTTGTAGAGAGCCACTTAGAAAAATACGAGGTTGCTTTGATATAAAATAGCTCTTTAGAGTGCTTGACATAAACTTATATTTTTCTACTTGTTAAAATTATAGATGTGCGAGTATTTCAATATCAGGATTAGTTTAATCTTTAATCAAGCTTTAAAATAGTTTGGTTATTTCAAGCTTGAGTCTAGAAAAAAATTTGAACTGTTCAAAATACTTAATCTCTTGAATGTAATTGAAGTGTAAGGGATATTAAAGGGATTGGTGTCTTTTTGAAAACAGTATTTTACATTGTAAATAGCCAAAACAACACCAATAACAGCAATGTTGAGAATGATTTATCTATTGAAGAGTTTGTTTACCTATTCCATAAAAATCAAATGATTGTAACATGATTGTGGATTTTATGTTGTATAATTTGTGTTATAACATTGTCATTGTAACTTTACTGGTTTCAAGAGAAAATAAGCTGTATTACCTTAAAAAGTGAGGTGAAGTGGCCGTTGCAGTGCGTTCTGTAACATTATTGAAGGGATTAGTTTAAATATAAATAATATTTGAATGTCACTCACAGTCACTGAACCTAAAGAATAGTGTCCTAGTTGATCCAAAAATGGATGGATCGGAAGGGCCCTTCCATACTGGAGCAGCAAAGAATCTTAATTGAGAATTATTCAGGCTTAATGGTAACTTAAATAGCGGAATCATAGTGGCACAACATGTCCATTAGCTGATCAATTGAATGTCAGTATTGTATTATTGAGGAATCAAAATAATTATCCATCGCTGTATTGCCTGCTAATAAGTTTATAAAACTATGAATGTACCTAAATGTTCAAATTAATTCCAACATACTGACCCCCTGAACCTATGGTTTCAAAAGGTCAGGATTGAAATGTATGTAGCATTAACACTTAAGTCTCTTATATTGAATATCAGAGTTATCTTAATCCAATATATAGAAACAAGAGCTTGACAAAAGTGTGTTTTATGACTTTTGAGCTAGTGTTAACTTAATTTAATATGGATGACACCATCCTTCACAGAAAAAATATTTAAATACAACCCAACCTCCATTGCAGTTATGGTATGTTGGCAAGGAGGGTCCATTGCAAATGCTTTCTTTTTTTTACAAAGACAAGGTATTCAATATTTAGGTAATTTTTTAGGTGAAACTGAAGGGTATGAAGATATTCTTTATGCTAGTGGTTACAGATATGCGGAGCAAGGTTCTGAACAAATTGCCATTTTTTTAAGATGGTTCACAGAAATATCTTGCGAGTTCAACCCAGCTATGCTGACAAGTGGTTAACTGATGAGAAAATGCCTAGTGGTAAGAGCTTGTATAACTCCTTAGGGTTTGAATTCAAAGGAACTAAATCTCTCGAGTTTAACGTTGCTTCAATCCGGCAAGTCAGTGTAGAACATTGAGCGTTAGAACTTTGATTAGCAGTTGCTCGTTTTGTATGGTTCTTAATACTCTGAATAGCTTGTGACTATGAGCTGCAAAAATGAGGAGCTCTGGGGAGTAAGAAGTGAAAAGGGGCGCAGCTCTCAGTCATATAGTTCCTTCTTATCTTCATATGTCCAAGACAATGTTATGGTGGAATAGCATCAAGCAAGAATTTCATTAGTGGACAAGTAGGTTAAGAGGTGAGTGGCACAAAACTAGTAACTTAGAGATTAGGTGTGCATCGTATGTTTCCAAGAGTGGCACAGAGGTGGTCTTAAGTGAAACTATTTGAGATTTTCCGATAAGTATATGACATTGTATGCTACATTATAATCTCTGTACATGCTTTAAGACTAGAGCATAGTTGCCGTTCTCACTAATTAGACCACTCAGGTAATTACAAAAAAGAAATCAGATGTCGAAATTCTTCATAAGTAAAAAAAAATTGTTTTTCACCCCCTTAAAATCAAGCCTGGACCTTTCCAGCTGTCCAATTAATTTGTATTCCATTGATCGTATCCCCACCTACAATTTTCAATTATAAAACTTTGAGTAATAATTTTTTGTTGTTTGCTAAATCTGAGAAGCCTGGTCTATAGTGTGACAAAATCCATTTAGTTGAACACTTAGTAGTTTGAGACAAGAAAACTCTTTTACAAATGTAGTCCATAAGGATGTCAAGTAAGATGATAGTGGATCATCCCAATACAGACTTTTTCCACAAAATTTACAAGATGGCCTTTGTAAGTACGGATTGTTAATTAAGTTGTGTTGAGGAAATTGAGTTAGATAAGAAAAGCCATAGTGACTGTTAACCATTTTAGGCCTAGAATCTACAGAATTCCAGAGCCCCGAAAATGAAGTAGAATTGTGATAAAATCTGCAGGAACAGTTTCCAGCATGTGATGATTATTCAATGACCACTTATAAAGAGAGAGACACCTTTATCCTTAAGCATGGCTTCCTCCACAGAATCAGCACCAAGAAGATCATTGTCCACATAAAGTACCTTGTGCAAAACTATGTCAGTGAGACTGGGTAGTGATGGTGTTCAACTTTAATCAGCTTCAGGACAAAACATTGGCAATAAATGCTAAACAGGATATACTCAACATAACCGTTGTAAGCTGAAAAACTTTGAGAGTAGCGAATAGTAGTTCTCTCCAGTAAATGTGCTGCAGTGGCTGCTCTTCAGGATGAACCTAAATATATCCTGGAATATCTGACTAATGTCAGTGGTGTAGAGACGGTGCTGTTTAAAGCTGAATATGGCCTAACCTGTAGACAGATAGATTTGAGAGAATAATAAAGTTTTAATAATTTGAGAATACGTGGCTTATTATTTCTGTTTATATGTGCATTGTTCATATATTATACATTTATATAGGAAAATATTCATGTTCTACTAAAATATATAAATGTTTGAATATGTCTGAAGAATTAAATTGATTAGCCTTCAAGGCGTTATATTCACTCTAAAGAGTGAACTGTTTTTGTACTTTTTGCAGACTATTGTTTAGAGTTTCTGTAGTAAAAAAGTACTTTTATTTAGTATTTATTATTCACCATAAACCACAACACAATTATCATGCATTTCATATTATAAATATTTAATTTTGTTGTTACAAGTAGAACTCTTGCACAATGGTGTTGACCCGCTCTCCCAATACTATTATTGAGTATTCGTTACTCAACTTTGTAACGAATTATTTGTTACTCGTTACTGTTAAGATATATTACGGTTGCATTACAAATTTTCTGAAAATTGTAACGATTACTTGTAATTGTTATTTCCAAGTCTGCAAATTACACTCAGTTACCTTTATGTATTAACTTAATTTTTTCTAAAAACAGATCGAGATAAATTATAAAAAGTCATTCTCATTGTCCTAACTCGAAAAGCTGTAGCACAAAAACTTGCAAGAAAAGAAAATTTGCAAAATATATTAAATGCAGCTTGCCTCTATTTGAATAGTTCAGTGATATAATATTTTATTTGCCTCAAAAGGTTTACTTAATAACAAATTTCCATTTTTCAGATTTACGAGTTAAATTAGAGTCAACAGCAACCGAAAGAGTGAAGACAGAATGGGGTAGCTACAGCAACGAGGGAAACACGAAACCTCCCACTCCAGAACGGATGCCGGCCAATATGTGGCCAATAAATGTCAACTCAGGGGCAAGTACAAAAATAGTGGCATCCCACAAGGGTTCCACTGCTACTACAACACCAGATGGTAAGTATAGGAACATCCTGGTCAACAAGCATTACATGAGAGTTCCATCACCTTTGGTAATGAATAGTATGATCTATCCATTACCATATATATATATATATATATATATATATATATATATATATATATATATATATATATATATATATATATTATTTATTAGTATATTGGAGAGATAGGACATCAGCAAATTTACCTTAGAAAACAAGTTCACTAACACCAGAGTGGTAGTAACACACACAAAAGAAACACATAATCACACGAATTTTCAGTGCCACTGGCACTTTCTTCAGGTGAGTAGAGAGATAGATAGAGAGACTGACATGGCTTCCACTATTGCTAGGTAGGTGGCAGTGGTGGGGATTGTACAACCATAAAGCAACACTCAGGTATTGATGCAGTTTTTTTTTTCAGTTGGTATAAATATGAAGTTTGCTGATGGGGAAGGGGTTGAAGGAAGTGGTCTATCTTTTGTTCAGATTAGTTGGATCACAGGATTTTGTTATCCATTGGTGTGCTAATTCCATCCTTTGGAGTTGGGAACTATTAGTATGGGAAGGAAGGGATCTGATTACCTTAGTGGTGTAACACTGATTAAAATTTTGGTTATGGAGAAGAGTATGGACAGAGACAGGTTTTTCAGGATTTTGGACTTTGCAATCATGTCTATGGCTATTTATGCATTTTCGAAGGGTTTCACTGCTAAGGCCGATATATTGAATAGGACATTGCTGGCACTGGTGTAGATAAATTAAATTTGTGGAATCACTGGAGTGGTTTCCAGATATCTTGTAGATTAAGGAGGTAGTGTAGCTGGTAAAAGATGTGGCTGGGAGATGAATAGGGCAGGTTTTGCAAGATTTCTTGTTACAAGGATTAAAACCTGGTGGTTGCTGGTCTTTAGGACAGGTCAGGATGTTGGGATCAGGTAACTTGGGATGGACCAGGATTTGGTGGAGGTTTTTGTTTTATCTGAAAGTCACAGTAGGAGGTTTTTCAAGGAGATCTTTGGTGTGGGGGGAGGCTGTTAAGATGTTGAAGCCATCTTTCAGGATTTGGTTGAATTTCTGTAGGCCATGTGGTAATTAGTGACAAGAGGTAAGCATTGGGAACTACTTCTGGTTTGGGGTTGGTTTTGGGACTGGGCTAAACGGATTTGGTTTTTAATAAGGTTGGTAGTGTAACTTCTCTTTTGGAATGCACTGACAATTTGGTTATTGTATTTATTTAGGTTTCTGGGAGAAGAAATGATACGTTTGGCACTGGTGGCTAGGCTATAGGATAGGGAGTGTTTAGTGTTGTTGGGGTAACAGCTGGTATAGTGAAGGTATTGTTGTTTAATGGTAGGTTTGATGCGAAAATCACTTTGAAGGACACCGTCCTCCAATCCAATTTTAACATCAAGGAAGACTATGCGTTCAGAAGAGGATTGCCAGGTGAAATTCAGGGATGAAAAGTTTTGTAGGCTTTGAAAAGAGGTTTCAAGATTGGTTTCGGAGTCAGTGCAGATCATGAAAATAGGCAAGCTGCATATATATTATTTAACAATGAAAACTGCCTGTTGTTTGTCCTGTTTGTTTTTATTCTCAGCTCGCCTTATTTAAAGAAAATATACATGTGACTGTTAAAATTCATCCCATGTGCTGAGTTTGGATGAATGTCCAATTTGGCATTTAAATCTGGCTAAACCACTTCAATTTTCCAAATTCCTTCCTATTCGGAGTTTAATTTCCCCTACTCTATATCATGCCAAGATGTACAAAATCTTGATTTTTAGCTTGCCCTCTTTTCCAAGATTGTTTTTATCTTTTTTTGTATATTGCCAACTGCCTTCTACAGTACAGTAGAGTCTCGATTATTCGCCACTTGGTTATCTGCCATTCCGTGTTATCCGCCGCACCTTTGGTATTTTATTTAATTAATATAATTTAACAAAAATAGTCAGAGGACATTTTGTGGTCATCAGCGAGTGTATGTGCTCTATTACTGATATGTCACCGACTACCGCTCCGCCCAAACCGGTTAGTCGCCTTCCCCACCCCCACCTACCACTTCCCGCACCGTGCCCGTATATCTCTCTACATATTTTTGTCAGTTGCTGGATCGCTCCCGCGTTGAAAGGTACCGCTACTCGTGTGTTAGGTAAAGTTATTTATATATTTAAAGTTATTTTTTGTGATAAGTGTTTGTAGTGCTGTTTGGTGAAGTGGATTATGGAGAGGAACAAAAGAAAAAAGATTGTGTTATCAATGCAAGACAAGCTCAACGCTTTAAAAAGGATGGACAAAGGAGAGACGTTGCAGAAGGTAGCCAATGACTATGGCGTTGGTCGTCGCACTGTTGGGGATTGGAAAAAAAAGAGATCAGAATTAGAACAATGGTGTGCCTCACGAGTGACTGAAATTGACTTAAAAGACAGAAAAACGATGAAGAAAAGTGACTATGAAAAAACTAGTGAGTCCTTATTCATTTGGTTTACCCAATTTAGGGACAAAGGAGTGCCTATTTCAGGACCTATATTAAAAGAAAAGGCGTTGCATTTCCAAAAGGAATTTAATGAAGGCGACACAGAATTCACAGCAAGCATTGGTTGGTTAGACCGCTGGAAAAAACGCTATGGAATCCGGCAGTTAAATATTTGTGGTGAAAAATTGTCATCCAACTTTGAAGAAATGGAAAGGTTCAAGAAAGAATTTCAAACACTTATTGAAGCTGAGCAGTTAACAGGAGACCAAATATTTAACTGTGACGAAACGGGCCTTAATTATAAAATGTTACCAAGTAAGAGCCTTGCAGCTCGGACCGAAGCAGCAGCTCCGGGTTACAAACGCAGCAAAGAGAGAGTAACAATTTTGGCCTGTAATGCTACAGCAAACCATAAAATGGAACTGACAATGATTGGAAAGGCGAAAAATCCAAGGGCTTTCAAGGGAATTGTGAAACACGCACTGCCAGTAAAATATTTTAACCAAAAAAGTGCTTGTATGAGCGGGGATATTTTTAAAGAATGATTTTTAAAAGAGTTTGTACCATCTACAGAAAAGTTTTTGAAAGAGAATAACCTACCCAGAAAAGCAGTTCTACTTATAGATAATGCACCAAGTCATCCCGATGTAGATGATCTAAAAGACCAGGATATAAAGGCCATGTTCCTAACCCCCAACGTAACTGCAATTTGCTAACCTATGGATCAAGGTGTTTTGGAAACACTGAAGAGGAACTATAGAAAACGGCTTCTCTCCACCCTGATACAAGAAATAGAAGATGGCCAGGACATGATTCCAAAGCTGAAACGTATAAATCTAAAAGATGTGGCTTATTGGATTGCAAGTGCCTGGGAAAATGTCGGAGCATATACTATTGCCAGATCATGGAAAAAGCTGTTGGGCGAGGATGAAGATGCCGGAACCATGCATGATGAAATTCATGAAGATATTTTACCCACATTGCAACGAATTCCTGGGTGTGAAGACGCAACTTCGGTTGAAGTAGGAGAGTGGCTTACAGCAGATGAAGGTTACGAAATAACTGATGCAGAAATTGTCACACTTATCAATAGCGGTGACGATCAAGATGTCGAAGAACCAGAGACTGTTGAGCCCCAAAAAATTGCACATAAAGAAGGGGTGAAAATCTTTGAAGCGGCCATTAAATACGTCGAGCAGCAAGAAGAAGCCAGGGCTGTTGACATTATGATGCTCCAGAGATGGTGAGACTTAGCGGCGAAAAAGCGGGAAACGTCAGGAAGGCAGACCAAAATCACCAGCTTTTTCCATTCACCATAAACTCAACCAGTTTAAATTTATGTGTTTAAATAATTTTTTTCCGTTTCAAAGTGAGTAATGAATTATGTATTACATTTAATCGTGTAAGTAAATAAAAATATATTGTAAACTGTTTACTGTGTACGTAATTTAGGTTTTATTCAACATTCCACATTATCCGCCATTTACGCTTATCCGCCCTTCCGCCGGCCCGTTTATGGCGGATAATCGAGACTCTACTGTACAACCTTGGTAACTTGAGTTTGGAGAGATGTGAAAACAATTCGAGCTCTTAAATATTTCAAGTAAACAAGATTAAGTTATCGAACGTAAAGATTGCTGATTTATAGTAATAAAGGATCGACAGATCATAGAACTTTTCTAAATTCTGTTGCTATGCAGTGTGTTTGCTTGATTACTGTAATATATTTACTATCATTCACATAATACAACACAGCAGTAATCAGATGAAATAAAGACACTGGCGAGGGGTAAGGTCACAATCGAAAACACCTTATCAAATAGTGTAGTTGTTGAATATGGATGTATTGAGGTTTACGATCATAAAATTTGAGTTGTAAAGGTGAAGTGATTGGAACTTCAACTTGTAGAGGTTCACATGGTTCCAATATCAAGTTCTAAAGGTGAAGTGATTGGAATTTCGACTTGTAGAGGTTTACATGGTTCCAATAGCGAGTTATAAAGGTGAAGTGATTGGAACTTTGACTTGTAGAGGTTCGCATAGTCCCGATTTCGAATTATAAAGGTTAAGTGATTGACATTTCTACTTGTAGAGGTTCGCATAGTTCCGGTTTCGGGTAGGAGTGTGTGAGTACTCGAAACTTCAAGTATTTGATTGAGTATTTCACTACTTAAAATCGGCTCGAAGCTTCCAAAACTACTTGAAGTTTGATCGAGTAGTTGTATTTCACGAAATATCAGATTTACATCTTAATTTAGTTTTAAGATTAAACAGTTTTATAAGTTCTGAATAAAAAATGTGCGCTTCCTTGTGTTTTATTTTACCCTTAATCATACGTTATCAGTTTGGTACGCATAATTATGAACTAAACAATACGCCTAAGAATAGGTAGTACTCGACAAAAGTAAAATTCTTGTCGACGTAGTGAACGAGTTCGTTCATTATGATTTGAACTAGTTCAATTCAAAGTGAACAACAGAGCTGGAAAGGTAGCGATCAATGTAAATAGTCACCGTAGTAGCGATCACATATGTTGGTTGTCGAGTCTACTAGTCACCTGTAACATAACTTAAAATAGTGTGAATAAAACAGAAGTGCTGGTTAGTATCTTTATGACCCAAGAAAGGGGACCAGAGATCCGGTTCAAGATGCTCCGGTTACCGATACAAATCTAATGGTCTGTACGCAATGGAAATGATGCATATTTTCGTTCATATCAATAATACTATTCAATCAAAAGGGTCCCGAGAACGGGTCACTTTACATCTCAAGAATCGAACTTCCCATCTTTTCTAGGCGAAAGTTCATCTCGGTTGTAGTATACGTACGTGCAAGGAACCGTTCAGCTCCTTTCGGAACTGAAATTATCGTATGTTTCTCGCGAGCCGATTGAGGTCTATTTTGTTTTTTAATCCGAGCAGGGAATCGTACAATGATGACGTAAGAAAATACTGTATCATATCATATAAAATATGGTAATGGCATTCTAGCAGCGTGTGACACAACATTATTGATTTATTTTTCGTCAAATAAAAAAAAAATTATATATATATCCGTTGCGAACGTCTATTAATTATAACACCTTAAATCGCCAAAACTGTGTGTAATATTTGCTCATACGATATTTTTCCTGTCAAATTGTTGAACGGTTTTCTGACTAGTTTAGACAATAACACAGTTGGAGTGTAAAATGTGGTAAAGTACGATAATTTTTATTCGTAATCTCACTGAACGGTTCCCTGTTCACATTGACGTCGATGTAAACTGTAAAACAATCATGAATCAACCCAAGTGAGGGAGAAACATGTTGGAAGACCTTTTCTAAACAAAATATGACGAATTTAGAGATTCGGAAAATAGTTATAATTGAACCGAAGCCTTATTAAACGTCTTGTTTTTTACACATAAATTTATAATTTAGCTGCTCAAAATCTTCACTGTATCACTAGTTGGCACTTATCTGATATTTCAGACTGCATCTCGTCGCCAATATCGGCTAGACCTGTTATATTAGCCGACTACGTCTATGGGTTTAATTCGATTACACCAGGTTTTCATGAATTTCAAGTTATGAAATAATTATTTATCTGTTGTTCAGTGTAGCCTCATGTATCCAAGTAGTTTCAAGTTGCACTATTTCATTACTGATCATAATTTAAAAACTAATTCATCCTAAGCGACTTTAACATTTATTTTTAGTAAACCTGCTTAGTTTATTATCAATCGATTGAACTACAGTCTTTGTCATCCAGATTTTCAAATTTGATTATATAATTCAGAGCTTATTTTCTGTTAGTTGTAACCTTGTTATTACTGAATTAAATACCCACAGAATACAGATCCACTTTTCTTAGCGTGTACACAATCAATTTTTTGTTGAGATGAGGCAATTCTGAAAGCAAATTACTGCATTTGGTGATGACGCCTGAATTTTAGCATCAGTTTAGTTGGATGCAACTTTTGCCAACAAGCTTCGCTACGTTTTCGCGGTACACTTTGAACTGAACTACCAGATAAACATATCGGCCGGCTGTGAAACAGTATAATTGGCTTGCATAGAAAATCTGATCTGTGATATGAGTAAACAGATTAAATCTTTATAATCCATGTTTTTTTCAATTAATAATATACTTTCTTAGTTTCTTACATAATATTAGTTATGAAAAAAGGTAAACAAATAATGCCACATAAAAATGTAGGTAGGCAGGAAGTAAAAAGTTTTATTTATCAAATGTTATAGTTACAAATCAACAACAAATCAGAATTATTGTGTTCAGTTTAGATGTATATATTTACGAATCTGGCAAAACTGAACATAGGCTTAGGATGGTGTCTGCCTTTTACAGTTGTCTTGGGTGAACAGGAAATCCTTCTGTAAATACTCGCCCAAAAATACTTGATACTCGAAAAAATACCAACTACTCGACTTGACTCGAACTAAAAAATCACTACTCGCACACCCCTAGTTTCGAGTTATAAAGATAAAGTGATTGAAACTTCAACTTGTAGAGGTTTGCATTCTTCCAATTTCAATATATATATACAGGTTATAATGTACTGTTCCAGAGAATGGAAAGTTTTTCTTATCAAGGCTTTAATATCATAAAATTCAAGTTGTAGAGTTGAAATTAACATTGACTATTATGGGAAGTTGAAGGGGATTTTCGAATATTCAACTTATCAAGGTTTCGAGAGTTGAGTTATAAAGTTTCCACTGTATTTAGTAAATATCTTATTTAATTCATTTTCCTTGATCATCTTTGGTGTGTGTTAATTTCTGTAGCAAAGTTCAAAAACTATTTCTATAATAGTCGAAACACTTGGCAATTAACAGCTCTGTAAAGTATCATGATGTATTCAACTACACATTCTCTGTTAAACAATATGAGGTTTGTGAAAGTAACTGACACAGCACCTTTAGAATTGAATATTACTTATAATATTAATTTTGGATAGGCGTAAACCTGTTGTTTTTGTGTTTAGAAGTCTTCCATACACATAGAGTGATATTGACCCACCCACCCTCCTATAAACGTACATTAGTAGTGACCAACCCACCTGTACACATGTATAGTGATATCAATATTACTAAACCATCCACCCATCCGTACACTGACATTTGTGTTGGCCCACCTACCCACCCATATACGTATAGTGGTATTCGCCCACCTGCCCATATAAGTACAGTGGTACAGTATATATTAAGTAAGAATAAACAAAATATGAGGTAAATTTATTATTTGGGCAAAAAGTGTTCTTGACTAATATTTTCTAGTATATTTTTCTGTAAAAAGGCATAATAATAAAAAAAGAGATACAATTCGGCCCCATTTGATCATAAGTATTGCCTGATGACGATTATTTTGTTGCATGTGCTTTTTTATACCTGAATCATAAATATTTATTTTTCAATATTATATTGAATGATTCCTAGTCATACTCTAGGAATTATACTCAAGCATTTACCTAGCAGTATACATAGCAATATGTCAAAGCCAACATTTTATTGAGTTCTTCAGAATTTGTTAAAAAATACATTAAAGTTTCGACAATTGTTTTGTTTAAGCAGTATATATGCCAAGAAAAATTAATTTTTTTTTTTTTCAAGTAACAAAATAGATTTCTCAAAATAAATCTGTAAAATTATTCAAAGTATTGGCCAGAATGTAAAAGAGAGATAGCAAATAATACTAAAGGTATAACAAAAATCAAACTAATACCGAGGCTTCAGTGTAATAAAGCTCAAAACAATAATTTGGATGTAGGGTATTTATACATTTTGCTACTAGTGCCATACTATGTTTAGTCGTTAGAGAACGACCATTTGCAACTCCACTTGAATTGGAAATGTCTAGTATACCTAGTACTAACGAATTTATCAGTGTCAGATTCATCAAGATTTGTATTGATAGGGAAATAAATTAATTTACACAATTCCAAATACAAAAAGCAAACAACAGAAAAGTTGAATAAAAATAAATTTTACTCTCACAAGTTTAAAATCACATAGTAGAGGAGAATGTAACCTCAACCAATAGGGTAAAAACTATCATCTTAATTGGTGCTTGTAAAGAAAAAGGGCCAATCACCTGCTATTGTTATTTCAAATACATGTCCAATTACAGTGTATAGTGCAAACCACCTGCATGTGCACATCTGGGGAAAAAGATGACCAAGTATATTGGGTTTTGTAACTTACTCTCACCTTGCAGGAAAAGTTTTAAGTATTGATTTTTTTATAGAAAGAATTGGTTTATTACTGATTGTTCCAATTAAACTTTTTATGGATATACCTATTTTTTTTAAATTGTCAGGTTTATTTTGACAAACTGACACTATGAGATTTACAAAATAGTAAAATGATCCACTATTTCTTCTAAATTGATTTGTTATAAAAGATGTCTTTTTAATAAAAATGTTATATTTCAACTTCTAATCTGAAGCCATTTTCAAATGGTTATTAACAACATAAATATTTTTTACATAAACACATATCTTAATAAGCAATCGTGCATGGTCAACAACAGAATGCTCTGTTGTGCATTCAACAGAGCATTCAAAATTTCATCAACAAAAGAAGGACTGGACTATAAAATAAGACAGATATTTTATTAACTAAAAACAAAAACCACCCACTAGAAGTCATAAACAAATCCTATCATAAAACTAGCAATTAAAATGTGAGCTGTTGAGTTTATCCTTAATGTTTGGAACTTGAGGTGTTCCAGATAATCAAATATGCAGGATTGTCCGGAAAAATGTGTAGAAGTTAGTACTTAGTGAACAATTAACACAATTACAATCAAATATATTTTTGTTCTTTAAACATCTTAAAGAGCATTAAAGTATTAATTCTATTTACAACCTGAAAACAAAAAGATGCATTGTAAGCCTACAAAAATAATATACTTGACATTTAGTAAGATAGTTGATCCAAGAATTTATTCATTGATGTGGAATTTCAAATTGCAACATTGTTGTACTAATTGCTCTGTTCAGAAAATTTTATGAGAGTATTCAAGACATCAGCTGCTAATTGATTCCAGTGATGTTTGATTGATCAATGTTGCCTTTTCTTGAGACAATATCTTCGGATCTTTTTAGGCTGATAACACTCCGAGTGGTAACCTCATCTGACAATAATAGCCTCAACTGATGATTGATATATTCGGACGAATTTAAACACACGATACATCCAGCTAATCTTCATTTTTCTTCAAACCACAACAGATCTTTTAAGGGAGATGGTTATCATTAGTGCAGAAGATAATATACAGTAGATTAGTACAAAACATTACTGATAAAACATCAGTAAGGCCAGTGTCGAAACTGTTCTCTACCTCAGGTTTTAATTAAGTCCTGCAACCGGTTAGACCGCCCTGCCACCAGCTCTTCCAAATCATATTCACCAGCAAGAGTAGAATTTGGTAGGCAGCATCACAAAATACTAGTCTCAATAGCAAGCTGTCGGTTAATTTTTTCAGACAAAACATATTTAAATGAATTCAGCTACAAAATCAGTAGATTTCAGTTTGCTATAAATATGTTAGTTAGGTATACCTCTTTCTATTTGCTGAAAATCATATGCACAAATGGAATCTCGTTTGTCTAGTTTTGATTTTGTAAGGTTTTCCCTTGAATAAAGTTTTTCTGTTACTGATTCTTAAAGAAACTGCTGACTTGTCTTTTTTTATATCATACACTAGAGTATACCCCTTCATGATTCACATGCCAACCATATCACTCGCTATGCTTGTCTCAAATATTTACATTGATATCTGTATGACGATTTGAGCACTGTTTATTTACTTAAGATCATCTAAGTAATGTAATAAATGTAGTTATTTTTTAAATTAAAAGTAATTAAGATGGAATACTTTGAATTCTTAAGACATTGATTTGTTGTGGATGTATATGCTACACCATAGCCCCCACAGAGTGTGAATATTTAATCTCATAATAAATCATTATTTTAACAATACTTGTTCACTACATTAATTCAATGTTAGTTAATATTAATAATTTAAACTATATTCAGTTGCTAATTTAATAATTTGAACCAATCTTCTGTAAATGTTACTTATAGCAACTATGATAAACATTACTTGAGGTCTTAATTAAGAAAAATACAAGTAACCAATCCTGAAACACATTATTTTGTTTAGGTAAGAAACTTCAATGTCCATTTTGTGACCGCCTTTATGGATATGAAACCAATCTTCGAGCGCATATAAGACAGCGTCATCAAGGGATTAGAGTGCCGTGTCCATTTTGTTCACGCACGTTTACTCGAAACAACACTGTGAGGCGACATATTGCTCGTGAACATAAAACGGAACTAAGTCCGTTCCAACAAACGGACCTAACACCGTTTCAGCAAGCAACTCAGGTTCAAAACCATAACCAGTAGCCAGCCGATACAATATACCTCATTTGATCTTCTTTTTCTATTGCATATTTAAAATAGTTATATTATATATATACAGATGCATTATACAAGTTATTACTACTGTTGTTAATAAATAATAGGCAAAGTATGATTTTTTTATCAGTGCCGTAATTTTTGTGGCACAATTTTCTTCATATGGTCGGAGGTCTATGGAACCTCCCATCACAAATACTGTGCCTCCGAAATGTGTTAGTGTATAGATCGAATTATATTTATAGGTGATTAACACATGTTCGAACGTGATTGCGGGGCTTCCAAACTCCTCCGACTGTCAACTGTTAGCAAACTAGTCATTTCAAGTGCAACTGTTCACAATTTTTATTTCATTTTTAATTTATATAGATTTTATCTCAGGAACTTGATAGCCCTCCCTAAAGTCACATGTATTGTGCCAAACCCATCTTACCTCTTCACTCGAGGGGAGGTTATTGTGTTCTTGGCGTTTTACTTTTCGCTCCTAGTCAGTCAGACCTCTCCTAGTATAGAATCTAGATTATGTTTACAGTATTGATCAGTTTCTATGTTTCTATTCAGATCTGATCTCTATCTATCTTTCTATTGCTGTCTTCACTAACCACCAACTCAGGTATAATGTCAAGAGTGTATACTAAGCTGTTTAATATTTTATAATATTGTTTTTCTGTGGTATTTGCAATCAACTCAGGTAGTCCATTGTACAAATCAGGTTAATTAATAATACATAGATTAGAACTGCTTTATATAAGTTATAATGTTTATAATGATGTTATCTGATGTTGGAAGCCATTGTTACGCCGTATCTCACCTGTTGTTGCCTGTTAAACAGTTTTGTTAAAATTCTAAACCTCACCTCATGACATAGTACAAATAAATAGCTGCCTCTGACTCTGAAGAGCTTCAAATCTTAACTTATTACAATAGTTTATTATAACAAAAACACTGTAGGTGTGTTTAGTTTATGAATACATGTTATAGTCATTATTTTAATATACCAAGTAATAAAATACCAACGTCACGATTAATTGAGTGAAGGATATTATTTTTATGATAAAACATATATATATACATATATTTCGTATGGTTTGTTGTCAGGTACTATTTATTAATTTTAAAAAGCTGCAATATATATTTAGAAAAAGATCCAAAAGTCATGATGGAACCACGCCAGTCCAGGAAGGGTAAAATACCAGGCTGTGTCCAAGTTGTAGGTTCCGATGGACAGAACCCTGCAGTTTTCGACTACATTGGCCAGGAGCAAGACATCTGTGTGATTGTATAGAAACATGTAAAATTAATCTTCTAAATTAAAGCTAAACGTGTGTTCAACTAGTTTTTGACAAACTGGTCAATGCTAATACAGAATGTATAAAAAGTTAAAAAGTAACCTCTTAGTAAGGTGTTTCTATTTTACAGCATCTAAAATTTTCTTTTAAATAAAAATGTTAAATCCAACAGTCGAAAAGTATTATATTTACTCTTTACCTGCTTGGTCTGTAACATACTTGGTTAAAGTCCAGCTTGATAAGCTTAAGTTTTTCAGTATGATCCCAATCAGAGTTGTAAACATTTTGGAATAGAGATCAGCCGATTATCACTGACTTAATTTTTCAGTTCAATTCAGTTGTGATCCAACTGTATCATTTGTCATTGGGCTATTAATTAATGACACTTTCTAAGGAAAAGTCAGGATTATAGTTTGTAACAAGACTATGTTCGCTTATCTACACCCAACACTCTTATTCGAAATCCTTATTCACTCATATACGATCCTTGTCTTAAGAATAAATAAATACAAAGTTACTAACTCATTTACATGTTATCAGATGTATGTATCAGTTACTAGCCACATTACATGAATGCTAAAATTAGCTGGAAACAAATCCAGTAAACTATTAAAATAATTTGCCTCGCTGGAACATTAATTTTATTTTTCATTTTCTTAAAACAGTGGGTTCCGGCCCAAAATGTCAAAATATAAACTGAGTCTATAAAACCTGGACAGATGCATAAATCAAGACAGAGAAAAATATGACTTTTTAAATGATTAATGTTCAAGGCTAAAAGGCTCGTTTATATAACTGTACATTTACGGTTATTAAATTGTGCCATTGAATTAGTTTAGATATCCAGTTTGAAGTTACCAAAGAGATTTTTAAATATCTTAGTTTTTCATTAACTGCATATCTTCAAATATAAGACTTTTAGAGCGTTTTTGAACTTTGTCTACTCTAAATTCAGTTACGTTCTTGTTGAGTCTTGCCTAACCAGGTGTGGTCCTTATATTTGACATATCCAGAGTTTATAAAGAAGTAATTTTAAAGTTGTGTGGCCATCTGCTAATCTATTTCATTGAAATTTTATATTAAATTTTTGATTCATTGACCATAATAAAATATAAACAAATCTTAACAATTTGTCCATTAACGTTAACTGTTAGGATTCTGTATCCTGGCCAAGGACAAAGATGGAGGGAGAAAGATCACATGTAGACCAAGTTTTCGAACCAAATAATTTTAAAGCACTTTTAGATTGTATGTAGTGCTAATTAAAAAGCAGATGTTCAGATTGTGGCAGTATTTTCATGACATACGCCCTATAATGATATATTTTGTTAATGGAGTTTCACACTGAACAGAACTTTTTGTCTTATAAAACGATTCATTCTAATCTTAAATGGTTAATTAAACATTTAAAACATATTTATAAAAATTCAGAGAATATCATTGGTAAAATTAACATTGCTGGCTTTTATATTAGTGTTTTTAAGCTTTTAGAGAAAATTAAATCTAAATTATTTACAATCAAAATGTTGCCTTTTGGAAATAAAAATGTTGTATTAATCAGTCTGCCCGATTGTTGATTGCTGCTCATATAAGTAAGCATTTATCAAGTTCCATTAAATTTTGTTATATTATTTTTTCCATTAGAAGCAGACTTTTAAACGATCACTCTGGAAGTTTTTTAAAAATTATTATGGCTATGCCAATATTGACACAAACCATACATTTTTTATATTGTTAATTTATTGGCAACAATTACGGAAATTGTGTCATGTTTTAAAAAAATCCTGGAAAATGAATCATATATAGATTAAATAAAAGACAAAATGGCTATATATATATGAAAATTAACTTCTACTGTTTTCCTTCAAGGTTAACGAGATGCATAATTTATAAAGTTAAGTAAATGATCCTGAGGAATCTCTATCAAACATAACCTCTGTCATTAATTTTTTAACTTTTATTAATATATTAGAATATTTAAATCTGTAGAATCTTTGAACCAAACTGCATATTTTATATAGCTATATCAAACGTAAATATGTTAATTATTTTACGTTTTGACTGTATTTTCTTATCAGTTCATCAGTTCCTTTAAGATTTAAAATCAGTATAGGTTAAGATTTGTCACATGCAGATATGAAGATGTCTGGAAAGAGTTGGACAGTAGCTATTTCTTTTAGTAATGGTGAGATCGGTTGACAGTGGGGACCTTGTTAACAACAGTACAATTCCCGCAAGTGTCTTTTATTTGTTTCTGCTGTGGGTTGTTTGCTGAGTTACACTTTTTGTTATCTATTTTATTGATAATTACATTAATAATATTTATATAATCACCGATTTTAAATAATTATGAGTTTTTAATATTTTGTTTCCAGTTCTCTATAGTATATATTGGTTTGCTTTTCTTAGTGTTATTCTTCTTTGATTATTCACAAATTTTATTTAGGTTTTTGGTTTGGGGATGCAGATTTTTTTAATAGTGACTAACAAGATAAGCTCACCCTCGAAGTGAGCGTGCTGAGTGTGTCTCAACTACTGTTTACTCTTTGTGTCATCACATATTGCATTTTCATATAATATTTATTCTGTACTAAACGAGCGGTGTTGCTTGATGTAAAAACGGGTATTATATAGTGCTCGTAAAGTACAACTTAGAGTAAATTGTTTCTCTCCATCTGATTTTTAATGTTAACTAAATAAATGTTTTGTGGTGTAAATCGGTCGTTTACTGGAAGAGGTGCTCTCAGACGGCTTTAATATTCTCATGTCACTGAAGTGACGTCTCAAGTATGTTAACCTACTGCCTCTTTCCTTCTCCCGACATTCCAGTTGGAAACGAAACGTCTCAGGAATATTTGCATATTAACACTGCCATTTATGCAAATAATAGTGCACTAAAGTGGCACTGAACTTAGAGTACAAACAAAAACGCCTCCTCCTAAACCTTTTTGTCCTTGCTTGTATAGTATTAAATTTATGTAGTGTTAGATTTTAAGTAAGTATTTGGTAAAGTGTGCGTGACCACTCACAAATAGTACAAATGCCTACCTCACTATGATAGCTTACTGCCTCCTATTGGGGCAAGTTACTCACTTTGCATGCGCAATATTATAGCCTATTATATATATAGAATATATTTTACAGGAACGTTACTCAGGAATCAGATTCAATATGTTTATATAGTTGTTAAACCGTTTCTACCTCATTTTACTCTTGTTTTTTCCGTTGTCAATAGTTGTAGTTTACATTGTTGTGAGTGTTATATTTTCTGTTATCGTACATTTGTGTTTTCGGGTCCAATGCTGTGAGAGAACCTCTTCCACTAGCTGTAGTTTTTATATTTCTTTGACTACTGGTGTACTTATATCGGAATAATACTTCCGTGTTGTGTTTCATTGGGCATAATGCAATACGACCCGTTTGTAAATAATTTTATACAAATATTTTATACACGAACAAATGAATGACCGCAGAGTATCTGAAATAGTAGCCATTGTTGGAATAGTTCTAAGACGCTGACACATAAAATACATTTTTATTTTGAAACTGTAAATAATTGTGTGCTCTAATTTGAAGAATACTGAAATGGTTTATTGTTAGCCTTACATTGGTTGGTTGTGTCATCTGCAGGGGCAAACAACTTCACAGAGTAGCGAATGTCCAAGGATTAGTGCTGGTTTGGTTTTGTCACTTGCTGCATTATTCAATCTACATTTTATTATGTAACGGTCAAAGTACAATTGCTGATTTCATTTTAGTCTTTGGTGCCATTTGAATATTTATCACTAATTGAGTGAAGTTGGGGAATTAGGTACTATTTTCTCTCAAATACAATTAATTAGTGATATCTTTAATTATATATTAATATCATATATTATTTTTGTTGAAATTGACGTAGTTCTTGAACTTTTCGGCGACAAGTATAATACTTTCAAAACTAACTATTGAAATTTTTATCACATAAAACCAAACAAAACCAAACCTGATCCAGTGCCTATTAGCTGTTTGTAAATTCGTAATTTTAATTTCCTAAAGTAATATCAAAGACATAGTAACACCAAAGAACTAAGAGTCTAAAGACTGATATCGCTTTGTTGTGGTTTTGTTTGCCTGCCTAGAGTGATAATGTATTTATATGCTGATGACACGTTTGATCAAAAGGCTTTGAAATATATTGTTTCTGTAAATATAGTTGTATTAGATGGCGTAGTGGGAGCTGTCGATAGCAGTTGGGGGCTTCTAGAAGACTGATTATTACACCGGCCCTGAATGCTATTGGCAGCGTCCACTTTAATTTCTACTCACATTTCAGTATTCTCCGATGACCTTACTACTTGTAATAGTCACAAACATTTATTTGTTTCCCATATTTTAGTGTTATAGACAGACTTTTTATATTGCAAATCAAATGTACACTACAATATATTATATATTTTCCTACAACTGTTCAATATTGTTTGTTATGTTGAAATAGATTGTCATATATATTATATAACATTTGTATTAATATTTTCAAGATGGGTAATATTACTGTTTGCCAGTCTTAACATCGTTGAATCGTAAGTGAGTTGATTGATTTGTTTCATTTTCCATTCTCTGACATTTAAATAAATTAAAAATTATTTGATATAATAGACGTCGCTTTTTTTATAATATATTTTATATTGTGTACAATTTTACTACAGTGAAATTTTTAATCAGCCAAATATTAGCACTAAATATTATCTTTTTTAGTAGTTTACACATATTTGTATACAGTATATTTATTTGTTGATTGGCGGGGAATATGTTTAGTATCCAGTTTAACATATAATAACTATCTCAAACGAAACACCAGTTTAGACTTGTATTTCTTATTAAAATCTTGTTCAATAAATTTTGTTCTTGTCAAAAGACAGTTCTTCTGAGCCATTTCTTTCTTTGCTGTTGGGGAGTTATCAAACAACAGAGTCAGCGTAACTGGTTATTACAGTATATGTAAAGTTCCAGACAAGACACAAACAGTAGTATTGCATTATACAAAAATGGGATGACAATTACTGATCAATAATTTGTCAACATAATCACTATGATTGTGAAATACATTCACTGCAACATACAACCAGACAAAAAAAAGACAACTAGTATCGTTCAGTGTCAAAAATGATGACGTTATTTGATGGGCAAAAAAGCACATGCTTTAATTTTATTTAAATAAATAATTGGTGAATATACACAATATAAATTGACCAATGTACAAATATACAAACCACAATCATGATTGGTTTTTTATTTGTATGCTAAAAAATATCTATTGTACAAAATGCTTATAAAGTTACCATATGGATAAATGGCCATTTAATTTGTAAACAATCACTTAGAACCGTGTCATTAAGGTGTTGAGCCAGCGGCTTGGCATTACTGTTACCATAGACCCTACGGTGACATGGTTCCGACTGTTGGACTGGCAGACAATGGTATGGGTATGCCAGTAGCATTAGCACCACGTATGTATCAATGTATTGTATATGCTACTAATGCACATCGCATTTTACTTTGCTTCTTCTTATCCACAGCAGTGTATCGGAAAGTTGTATATGCGTGTTATTTTTTATTTGTTAATAGAGTTATCGAGTGAACATTATTTCAAATGTTGTAAAAATTCCATGTTTTAATGTGAAAACAGTACAAGAAATTTGTTGCATGTTGGGTGATTGTGAGTGTGAATGTGTGGGTGTATGTGTGTACGTGTCTGTGTACAGTATATTTAAGCGAGCACACCTAACCACCTACCTATAGCCCCGGACTGACTGTGATACTCCTCTTATTCGGGAGACAGTTATGCGGCACTTTGGCAACTCTTTAAGGCCCACATATTTGGAAAGTGATGGGTCTTTAGTATTTTACTAATTTATTATTTCTGTTTACTTCTTGGTGGATAGTTTAATGACGTAAAATATCTTCAATATTTATTTCTATCATAGTCAAAAATAAGTATTTTGTCAGTTGTCAAATTACTGGACTTATCCAATTTTATCTGTAATAAGTTGGCAGTCCTTACTATTCTAAAAGTATTGGGAACTATGTATTCGAATAGGTGAATTCCTGGATACTATTTATATAGAAAGAGCGTACAGAGATAAAAGTAATTCCTACCAAATCCTCTACAAAATTACTAATTCAGAGTTAAAGAAATACCTTTAATTTCTTAATTTTCTTTTATTCAGAAACAATTACAGTACATGTTATGAAATCTTCTTGTCCCTTGAATTTATAGATTCAAAAAAATGTATTAAATGAAGATTTGTATTTATAACTTTCAGTTAGTTAAAACATACTTAGTCTGTTTCAAGAATATAAAAGTTTATCTTTTACTAATTAAAAAGCGAAATCTTAACTTTCAGCATTTTGAAAGAACTAAAATCAGTGACTGTTATTTTGAAAGTGGATATTCTTTCTAATATAGCTGATTTTTCCATGTTACTTTGTCTCTTCCACATTGCACCTTAAATAGAAAAATCAAAATTTCACCCAAGAAAATATGTCTGTCTAATCGTACTATTGATTTATAATTTCTCTCAGGTTATTTTCTCACACCTCTTTGAGTAATTCACCTTCCTAAGCTCCTATGCCAAATTTTGTATAAAAATTGCAGTGCAACAGATTTTTCCTGATAATTCTATTAGCAGCTAAGATATTTCACCTTCATGAAATGGATTGGTTTCTCAGTAAAAGTTTTAAAGCAAAATTAAATTTTAAAGCTTATATTCTTGTTTTACCTGTGCTATTGAATTTGTTTAAATATTTAGTATACAGTTTCCCAATAGTCTTAATATTTTGACCTATATCTTGAATATTTTATGTAGAATATTAATTGGATTTATATCATCGAACTAAATAATATGAGACTCCCCAAACAATTAAGCCCTTAATGATGTGATGGCTTTAAATAATGTGATGTTTTACGTCAATACTAACTAGTTCATCCAAGTTGTAAATAAAATCGAATTCAAAAACAAAATTATGTTTGTTTGATAAATAAATGTGAGGGACTATTGGTCAGCTGCTGGGGTGTGCTTAACTTTTGACAGATAATATATCCGGCTCGGCCGAGGTATAAGTCGCTCAAACTTGATCAAAACTCAGCAGGGCTGAGGCGGGGTTGTAGCCCCGAAATGGGCCCGTCCACTCACCTTTACTACCTCGTCCTCATGTTACGACAGTTATTATTTTATAAGATGAAGTTAACGAAAATATTATGTTTGTTTTGTTATTTTAATAATTAGTGACACTAATGGTTTTTATTATATTGTCGATAAACAGTTCATAACATTTTTTATAAACATATTTTTGTTGAAATCTGAGCGATTTGAAACGGCACATGAAACATGCATTAGCAACATTTATTTGTGTTCGTTCACAAAGAATAGCATAGCATTTTTAGTTTGCTGATTGGTCTGTCAAGTTTCTGTCTCCTACCTCATAACGGATTTCTCATCTAAAATTTGGTTGTGAAATGCATGTTTCATCGTCACCGTTACTACATGTGTACTTAGTTTCCGAAATAGCAACAGATATATTTTGTTTTTTATATAATAAATGATGATTTAAGGGCATTTTGTTTTGTTGAAAAGTTTATCAAGTTATGGGATATGAGAGGCTTACATTGCAGGTTCAGGATGTATAGTTTTAATGTTAGGTTACAATAATATATATGATTTGGTAATGATTTATGAATTTATTGATTAATTATTATTTTTATGGCAGCAATTTCTACATGTCACATAATTGTGAGTGTGAATGTTATAGAATTAAGATAAACGAAAGTGGATTACTTGAAACTAGCTGTGTATTTTTGGAACAAAGTGTATTGATTAAAACGTAAAATCATTCATAACTAGTTTCTAAATGGCTCATGTTACTAGCTTTTCTTGGTTCCACTTAACTTATTTTAGATTATTCAGGAATTTCTATCATGCAAGCTGATCCGAAGTTTGTAATATTTCTCTCCAGATGATGCATAATCCTTTGGATACTATTTTTAAATACTCCAAGATAGACTAAGCCAGTTTAAATATTCAGTTGTTATTCATAAGTGTACATTTTATAAAAATAACTGTAATTACTCAACTATATGCCTCGGCTGTTTCAGTTGGTTGCTTGAATATAATTGGAATCTGTTCAGAAATGTTAAACAGCTGTAAGATTGGGCTATGAGAAACAGGTATAGACAAAATGGATTTTGAAATAGAATTTATATTATACGGTGCCAACCACAAGTTACTATCTCCACTATTAACAAAATTACCAAACGTTTCGTCCATACTGTGATGTGGCAACCTCAGTAATATCGGTGAGATTGAGATCGGCAAATGACCTTCCAACAAGGTGGGGGGGGGAATGTATTAGGCACAAAATTCATTTTGTATTAAAATGTGTGATAAGAAACTGTTTTCTCATTTGACTAAATACTAGAAGGAAAAAAAAAGACAACTTTCCCTATTGTTTAAAGCTAGATTGGCCGACTGACTCTACTCAATGTCATATAGCAAATGTTAACCCACTTCCGAGTGTCTGGAATTTCAAAGTGTATGGAGTAGTCCCAGTTTTCCGCGTGTTTATTTTTAGTGCAGATTGAATCATGTTCTGAAGCCACATTTATATTTAAAGCGTCAAATTCCCTGATACTTTTTCTATCTATTATTAAGATATTTTTTTATAAGAAACTTTATTAATGTATAAAAAGTAAATAATTTTACAATGGCTAAGTGGTTTCTTGTGAGATTTGTTTAGTTAAGACACTGAATTTTTACATCAGCTAAAGTAAGCTTGAAAAGCTTATAGTGACCATATATTTATTTATTGCTCTTTTATATCTGCATAATCTGTGATTCTCATTGATTTCCACTGTGGGGTTACGTATGCAATTCCAGGTTTAGTTATAACATATGGTGTTAGATTAGAAGTCGTAGGTCTAAGCAGCCTTAACAACAACATAGCTTTCTCCTAAATCATCATATTATTTCCATCTGATATCAATCACTCCAAATATATAATCTTTATTAGAACTCATTATCTATTCTGAAATCAGTTATATCCTCAAGTAACCAATATCATTCCCTTCACAGCAGAAAAAAATGTATTTACACACAAACAATGAAGCTTCAAAAGAATTGAAACATCTCACAGCAGCCAATGTAAAAAGGCTGCTTAGACATTCATACATCAATACAAGAGTAATGTTAAGACTAAAAACTGTAGAGTTAAATTATGTTGATAGTTGATTCAGACTAAATGCTTGTACCAGAAACATTGGAATACAACGGTTTTAGGATCTTGAAACTGAAAATACCATTTGTTATGTGGTCCGTAATTGTAAGGGCCATATTAAACTGACAAAATTTTTGGGCTTAATGATCTATTATTATTATTATGTCAATCTGTTATTATTAGCTATGTCAACAACATAAAACATGGTCGTCCCAGAAAATGAATTTTTTGTTTGTTTGCGGATGACACAACAATCTTGATCAGAAATCGAAATTACCACACCACTGAAATTATAGCGAACGAAAAAATAAACAGCTTCTCACAATAGTTCTCAGAAAACAGATTAAGAGTCAGTCCTACCAAAACCAGTTCCATTGACATAAAAAACAATCCAAAGGACCTCCCAGGCAGGCTGTTCCATCCTAATCTATTCATAAGTGATGAGAAATTAGCCTGCATGGACTCTGTGGATTTTCTTGGTGTTAGGATTGACTGCAACATGTTGTGGAATTTGCGAATTGAAAAACTGCATTCAAAAATTTCTTCCAGTATTTTGGTTCTGAAGAACATTTCAAGATTCAGAAATACCAACCTCTGAAAATTGGTGTACCATATCAATATAGAGAATCACCTCAGATAATCAGTGATACTCTGGGGTAACACCAACACTTGTTACTTCATTTGTACTCCAAAAAAAGGCAGTCAGGCTGATTGCAGGACTGGGCAGAGAAACCAACTATGCTGAGGATTTCAAAACCTTTAACACTAACCAGTCTGTATATCTTAGAGATAGCGGTGTTGGCAAAAAATACGCGACTCCTGTTACTAGGGAGCACGGGTCACCGCACTAAATTAAAGGATAACATTAAACAAGACTAATGAGCACAACCACTAACAGTTTGGAGCGGCCGTAGATAAGGCGTTGGCTTGCCAGGCTGTACCGGTCCGGGTTCGATCCCCGATATGACCACTAATACATTTTGCCCTGCCGCTCCTGTGGTTCGGAAGTCACATAAAGCCATTGGTCCTCAGGTTAAGTGTTAGAGAGGGCTTCTTAGCTCTAACTTCGCCTGGTAAAATAAGACAATCTTTAACTTTAACACTTTGTTTACACATCTTTTGAATTTTCACTCTGAATATACGTATGATTAGAGGGGGTAGAGATATTTGTTATATGGCTTTAATGAGTAATCAGCTAAAAAATAGCGTGTTGTAAAGCAACACTATTATAAGAAAATAAATCTTTATTTGAAGTTTGCCCTGATAGTGGAACAGTAAAGAGCAGTTCTCGAGGAGCATTAGTTATGGATAAGTATTATGCCATGCTAGTTTTGTGTAATTCACTTTTACTGTTAGATTAAATATTATGGGTATACTGAGCTTTCCGCAATGGTCAAAACGAAATCCTGTCATACACTAGGTTGCTTGTTGGTTATGTTAACTTATAAATTTTTTGTGTGAAACAAACCCAAATGAAAGATTATCTGTATTAGTATGTTAACAGAATATTTAGTAAGACATTAGGTACTGACACATAATAAACCATTATAAATAACTATAAGTGTATATTCAGTTAAATGATAACAAACAATGTTAGGTACCAACACTGAATGATATTGGCCTCTCATTGTTTTTAATTGAATCGTTATAAGCAAGTGGTGTTTATAATACAATATAAATAATAAGTATGCATAAGAATATCAATAAGAAGAATAATGTATCTCCTTCTTATAGAGACTACACAAAAGAAATAATCAAAATTAAAACTACTTTTCTAGCAAATTAAAAGATACTAAAAAAATAAAAACTACACTTTTTTACAAAATTAAATGTTGGTTATTATAAAAATGTCTTTTCAAGTCATGTCTGACTGCTTAAACTAAAAATTTAAAGACAAAAGAGAAATAAAACGCTTAAATGTAATATAATTGGTCGGTAGCGTAGTTGGTTCAATCCCAGCTTCATAAGCTAAAGGTTCTTAATTCGATCCCAATCAGAGTCGTAACACATTTTGAGAAGGATCAGCTGATAACCACAGGCTGTTCACATGTCATTGGGTTATTAATTAATGACACTTTCTAAGGAATAGTCGGTCTTAGTTTGTAACAATGACTACATTCGCTCATCTACACTCATTCGAAATCCATATTCGCCCATATCTTGACGATCGGCGTCTTATGAATAAATAAAAAAACTAAATAAATACATAATTAGTAACTAAACTAAAAAATACAATAAATATAGAAAAGAAGAGAAAATTTAGGGCCTCAAAGGCAAATGCCTGATTTGAGACTCCATTTTTAACATAAGATTTAAACTAAATTAAAAAATCAGTGTTTGAATAACTATTAAAAATAAAAGAAATTACTACCAGTGCTAAATAAGAATATTATATGTGCACATACATTTATGTATAGACACAAACACATTAACACACATATAGACTTATATTATATGGCTCTCTAGTCTATTTAATTTGAGAATAACTAATACTGTATAAACAAATAATACTAACAGACAGTTCCATGTAAAAAGAAATAATAATAATAATGTTATTTTTTAATTAAAATGCAATGTATAATATATAAAATAATTCAATGATGACAAATACATTATAGTTAGTAGTGCACAGCTACCACATTGAAAGATATTGACTAAAACTATCTGTTCTGTAGCAGCTGAGAGCGTTCTACCATTTTCAGGTTACTACTTTACAATACATTTTTAAAGTTTTGGCCCATGGTATTCTTAATATTATTGTATTTTTCCGTGTAATAAACTTCTAGAGGTGATTTGCAGTATAGTGATTTCTTTTGTTATTGTATTCATGGTAACGTTTTTGTTTCATGAACAACTTCATGTTTTTTTTGTTTTTTTTACAAGGGACTGTTTTCTTCAAAATATATTTAAAACTATACATTTTCCAAAACTACACTAGATTTATAAATATGACATGGAAATTTGAATCTGTAACAGTTTCCTAGGTACATCCCGTATCATTTTGTTAAAAAGTAAACAAAATTCTACGTATCTCAAAATATTTATATCATGTAAATTTTGTGTAATCTATATATTATATAAAATAAATTTTCAAATGTTTGTGCACACAAAACTCGAAATGAATGTAATGTATTCACATGAAAATTTTATACATTGCATTTACGTACAGTGTGTTTTTAAATATTTAGTTTGTAATATTGTTAACCTGAACAGGGTATTTCAAGCGTTTCCAAACCTACTTCATTTCACAGATGAAAATAAATGTCAGTGCTATTATGACCAGCTGATTAATGTGCGTTATATTGCCAAATTATATCCTGATATTTATATTACTGTGATTGTATAAATAAAAAAAACAACTAAGTTACATTATTTCAGATAAAATCAAGTAAACAGTCTAGCCTTTACTTTTCTAACAACTAAAGTAAAAAATAACGACTAATGGTTAATATCAGACTAAGGCACTGCAAAGTGTGGCTGGGTTTAGTAGCTTTATAATGTTGCTTGGTTTATTTTGAACAGGATTATACCAAACTTCATTTATACGAGATAAGTATTTATACTAATATCGCGGTATGTAGTATTTTAAAGTATGTCTTTTAAAATCGCAAAACACCTGCCATTCAGAGTACATATTATTGTCGCTTAAAAGGTTAACTATGAAAAGGTTCACTATAACACTCAGTTTACAATAAACAAAATATATAGCATATTTCGTGTAAAACAATGTATACTTATTTAAATTATTTATAAAAAAAACTGAAAAGTTGCAAAAGGTAAAAAATAACCTTGAACTAGTATGATGAACCACATTCTATGAAAAATTATAAAAGGCTACATATCATGCAGTGTATCATGTAGCATACCTGTTTCTTCATATATTGCTTGCCTAGTGGGACTACATTAAAAATGTAAGTGTATGTCATTCATTTTGACTACATATTCACCTAACAGCAACTCTAACCAAACCATGCACTAAGGCAGCACAGGCTAATGTCAACAATGTGCTTGCATTTTCACTTCTGAATGCTATACTACAAGTAGAACGAAATACAGTATGTAATTGATATATTGGCAACTGTCTAGTGAAACGATATGCAATGTTTTCACTATAAATGTACTAGCTGTTGATTCTTATTTTAAACAATGCCTAGTCAGAAAACTGATCCTTAACTTAACAGAGCAGCACATCGTCATTAAACTGCTGGGTAATCTTTTGATGATTAAAGATAAATAGTTGTTTTCTTTCAGCAGTTCTTCAATATAAATTTATCTAACAAAATAATGAAGCGAATTATTAGTTGGTAATAATTCTTGCAATTTCTCTTAAAATAACTTTCAATTGCTGTAAATGGTAGATGTTATTTAGCACCTGTGTTTGTTGAACAATTAACCCTTGCCCCAGAGTTATTTTTCCTCCGACCCTAATTCTTCCCACAAACTCTCTCTGTCTGAGAATTATATTGAGGAAAACACATTAACTTTTTTTTTCTCACCACAGAAAAAAGTATCAGCTTTACATTGTAAAGAATTTATACAGGACTTTAAATGTTTGACTTGTTTTCTACTGAAACTAAAACGAAAACTCATTAGAAATAATAGTTTTAAAACCAGTCATATGTGAAGTTTAGTTTCTTATCTTTGTAAATAATTCTGTCAGCATAAAATGTTTATTCTCTCATCTTTTGACAGTTTTTGTTTTGACCATTGTCAGTGAAAATGATGTGATTTATCGTACAAGTGATTTGCAAAGGGGTGTGATTGTGTTAGTTGATAAGGAATGTACATGCTATATGTGTACCTGCTACTTTATTTTTTATTTCATTTTAATAGAGTTAAATTTTATTTATGGTTTCCAACTAGGATGTAGGAAATATCACACTCTAAGAGAGTTGGTATGTTTCCGTGGACTGTGCAGCAAAGATGGCTAATCGGTACTGTAATTTAGAACAATGACAAAAGAAGTAGAAGTTAAATTTCAATGTACAGTTTATCTTTTCTGCTACTCCACGGTATATTCCTTGCATACCAATGAGTTTGGGTTATCGGGTAAATTGTACCACTTAGAGTATCTTAGAAATTTACTTTTAGTTATTTTGTTGATATTAAATTATTATTTTGTTATCTCGCAATAACTTTATTGTGATATAATTTAATATGTTGTGAATAATATTATAGTAGCCAATATGGTTATTGTGTGATAAAAGCATAAGTAAATAGATCACATAATATCTAGCTTTAATTTTGAGTTGTGTTTAACGCAAATTGCGTTGGTTAGTCAATCCAAATGGAATTGTATGTGATAATTGTGAGTGGGTTTATATTGCTGGATCAAATCTAAAGCAATTAAAAATGAAATTTGCATCAAAATTTAGATTTTGTGAAAATCTATCAAGGACATTAAGAACTCGCTTTAAAAGTGATTTTTATCAGGTAATTTTTTTGTAGGTTAAGAGTTTCTTACTTGTGTAGATTAGTTATTTTGGGATTGTGTGTATATCCAAAGTCTTAGTAATATCCTGCGTGTTTGTGTGGTTTGAGGTTTCTTCTGTGGTATCCATATTAATAAAATTATAAGGCTTTTCTCATGTTAATGTTTACTATGTCTATAACAAAACATGTGGAGCTTCATACAGAAATATATTTGGAATGTTTAGTGTAAATTTGTTCATTTGGACTGTTGTATAGTAAGTGTTAAAATAACTGTTCAAGCTTCTCAGACTTTTCCCTTCAAAACCAAAAAAAAATATTTGTCATTGAAATTCTGTACAAATTCAATGTATGATAGTTCCATGTTGTGTTGTTATTCATAAAGCTAAATTTCATATCTAAGTGTTAGGCTATTTCTTATCAATGGAGATTAATTTGACATGTATAAATTGCTGCCTTTAGATTAAGAATTGGAAAGAATAATGAAAATTGTAATATTAAGTTTTTTTGTGTAAGTAAGTAGGTATTAATTGGTCCATGTTAAACTATGTGTTTGAGTTGTTAGTTGCTAGTTGGTCTCCTCGTGGGAAGCTACTTAATACCGTACCGGACTTCACGGTTGGATTAAATGCCTTACATATTTTGATAAATTGACACAATTGTCAATAATAATATTTGAATGAATTTAGAGCATGCATTAAACCAGTACCTAGCATAATTAATTAGGTGAATTGACGGTTTACAAAATATGTCAAAAATTACAAATACTAATAAATTAAATTTGTTGCTTTTTTGTGTTGGGTCTTACTTTATTTCACAAATATGTCTGATTTACACCTGATAATAACGTTCCAGACTCATGACAAGGTGACTGCTACTTCTTTATCAAATATTTAAAGGAAATTATCAACTGGTACAACGATCTAAAAATATAATTTTGTTCTAATATCAATCAAACCTTTAAACTTGTAATTATTGAGAAAAATCCTGTAATCAATGAAAGCCAATCTACCAGAATTCAAATCTAAACATCACGGCTAAATTTAATTTACAACACTTTTACAACAGTTAGACACTTAAAGAAAATATTGAACTTATTTGGGAAAGTACTGATATAAAATATTAATGATGATAGCTTTTTCTTTATTTCCAGGATTTTTTCTTGTTTGGGTAGGAGGGAGACATAGTCATCCCTTTAGTCGGACACTTGTTACTCCAACACCCCATTAGTCCAGCCCAGTGAGTCATTAGACAAATCTTTGGTCTAAATATGAACGCAGATGATTTGCCTACTGTCTGTGCGGCATATTTATTATTCAACGTTAGGAATGTGCTACAATTTTAAAACCGTTACAATTCGATAGATACACTTAATACTATCATGTTTTTTCTTGTTAAAAGGTATGTTTAAATTATAGTATTACAAAAAAAAACATCAAAGATTATTTAAAACAGTAAATACCGTGTTGTACTGTAAATTCTTGTTCATGTACATTATTTGTGATAGTTTCAACAATTTGATATTCTGCATTAACATGCAGTAATTTTAATTTAGTTCAAACATTTGCCTTCATACTGTAAAATTTCTATAACATATCTTTTTATGTCAGTTTTCTTACCATTTTAACATTACCTGTACTTTTTGATAGAACATGTGTAATGTTTTACTTCTCATGAATGTTTAATTTTTACTTTAAATGGAAGTATGTACTGATCTATTTTAGGCCTTCTGATTTTTATATTGTTTCCATTAAATCATATAACAAACATTTTCACATAAATTAAGGTTTTTTTATTCCCTTCGATAATCTGGACACTAAAATCTGTCAGTGGTTTGGTCCCCTAGGTATCAGATTAATTTAAGTCTACTGTATATCACCGAACGAAATCTTCTTGAAATTCCTATATAAACTGATATTTGTACTATGGGATGAGTGTACTTTAAAATCCTTTAATTTATTTATTTATTTATTTATTTTTTTTTTTTTAAAGGAGAGGCCAAACTCCTTAATCTTACTCTGCCCATTCCTCATAGACTATTGATCTGTGCGAGGAACTTAATCAGACAGAGTAAGAGGGCGAACCAGTACAGTAGAAGGTGAATATTACTGATAAATTTTCCGGTCTAGGCCGGATTCGAACCAGCGCTATCTCTAACCCAAGCTCAAAGTCCTGACGCCTTAGACCACTCGGCCACCGGCTCGCCCATTATGGGAGTGAGGTTGATCTAAGCAATTTAAAAATCTGCTTTTGGAAATCAACATAACCAAACTGAGTTACTACAAAACATCTTGAATATGCAAGAACGTTTATTTTAAATCAATAATTTTAGCCTCGAACAGATTATTTGCGTGCTTCAGTCAATCTGTGTACATGAAGAAACTTCCTGACGTGTTTCAGATTGAGTAATCCATTCTCAGGTACCATGTAGATTAGCTGTTATTCTTTGTCTTTGTTAATTTTACTTAAACCACACATGACACAAACACCAATAGTTCACTAAGTAATGAAACACATATTACAAGTTTACTGAAATACAAAATAACATGCTGGCACATACTGATGCTGGTCCTTTGGTCGAGTGACGGACTGGAACATTCCGTACGGGGGCCAGTATTGGTGCATTCCAGCACGTTCTTTCAGAATTTGTACTGCAAGGAGTTCAAAGGCTTGCTTGACATAATTCAAACCTATTAGTATCTATTGATAGTTTGACAGCTTCTTGCTCATGTCCAATTTCATCGAGAATTTTAAAAACTTTCCAAGTCATTGTTTGATTTGATTAAAATAAGATAAAATGGACAAACTATCACAATCGCTTGGTGATATCTTTGATGTAATAATGTTTGATGGTTTACATTGACTTCTGCCTGGTTACAATACAACGTGGAAACATTATTTTGTTTCTTTCTGATGCAAGGATTTTTCTTTATTTTCTAGTGTTTCAATTTAAAGGTGTATGAACATCAATCTTTATCACACTGATCAATGTTAAGGTAAACAAAAGCACATGGTCCAACATCCATATACGATACAGACATTTATTAAATTTTATTTTAAAATAAATATGCATTGCTTAGAGTAAGTGGACAGTTAGGGAGAGAATAACACTCTTTCCTTCTGTAAAATGAGCTTTAATTTAAACAAATGAATAATTTTTCCATTGAGTACAATAGGATGTGTCAAAATGCTAAGTAGTTTTTTTAGTTTTAGTTTTAGTTTAAAAGGGGATATATAGTTGGTCCAGCCAACCCTTGCAACGAAGCCTATGGCTTTTTGTGCCAATCCCGGTGCCTAATCGTCGTAAAGCTGGCTGCCCTTGACCAAGTCAAGGAGCTTCTTCACTAGATTGGTAATTTCCAACTGTCCCAGAGGTGAGCCTTCAAAAGGTACTCTTCTGCCGGCACCAAGAGCCTCACGCTCCCGGACAGTGTGTTCTACAGACTCTTCGTCCAACCCACAGAGGCGACAGATGGGATCCTCCATAAGGAGTCCCACTGTTCTTAGATGCCTCCGGAATTTACCGTAACCGGTGATGAGTCCCACCACCAACTTTACGTAAAATTTACTCAACCCAAGAAGTTACTTTGTTGACTTCTGGGAAGGATTTCTGACAAGAAGCTTGTCGAGTCCATGCCCTGGGAACCGCCACCATCTTTCCAGATGTCTGGGACCCAGTTTTGGTTGGTATTTTGACAGCTGCAGCCGAAACGCCGCAGGCCGGCTCAGGACCAATGAAGGGCTTAATAGCGCCTTCCCTAGCCAAGGCATCGGCCTGCACGCTGCCTTCTATTCCCCTATTTCCTGGGATACATTCCAGCAGGACCTGATTTCTTGAACCCAGGATGCTGAGGGACTCCACACACTCCCAGACCAGACCAGACGAAACCTTCCAGGAGTCAAGGGCCCCCAAGGCCGCCCGACTATCTGAGAGGATATGGATATGTTTCCCGCAAACCTCTTTCATAATTTGCGCTGAACGTATGGCGACTTCAGCTTGGAACACGGTGCCATACGCTCCCAGGCTCACGCACGCGTTTGTCCTAGGGTCACCAGTATAGACACCAAATCCAGCTCTGTTGCCTATTCTTGACCCGTCTGTGAACCATACAAATGGGTCGTGAGAAGAAACCGGGCTAGTAACAGCGTCCCAGTACTCCCTCGACCCAAAATCCACAGTTTGGGGTCTGGTGGAAAGATACTTAGTCCCAATGAGATCTGATTGCCAGGAGTGCTTCTCCTGGCTATCTTCATCCTATTCAGAGCCTCAGCCGTCCGATCGAGCTGATCAGAGCCTGGGCTCCGAGAAGGATGTTTTCGAGGTCAGAGAGCGACATGCCCCCCTCCTCCGAACCCATGACCCGAGCAGCGGGGACTTCAGATTGGCCTGCCCCTACCTTCGTTCCCCGTGCCAAGGTCCTTGTCTGAGGGCTCTGAGCGGTCCTCAGCCAAGTTGGATTCAGAATCGGAGAGAGACCTGCCCCCCCCCCGACATTGATTTGGCCCGAGCAATGGGAAACAAGGGCTGGCCAGTGAGGCTGCCCTCTGCTCCCATGCTCGGTTCATTATCTAAGGACTCAGTGCGGTCCTTAGGTGTGTGGTAATGAGTTCAGGGTACCGCGGGGTCACTAAAAATGCTAAGTAACTAAAAGAGTAAGTAATACTTTAGCTGCCAACTAAGGACCAACAGGCAGTAAATCTCATGCAAAATGGCAGTAAACCAAGACAACAACATTCAATGTATGTATGAAACCGGATTAATTATTGCTATGTGTGGATGGCTTTATCTGCACACTCGTTCTTGTATTAAAAAAATATCAAAACATTAAAAACTCTTAAGTCTGCAGTTCAAAGTATGTAACTGCTTTGCAAATTAAAAATGTTAAAATTATGCAATCTGTAGTTTTGTTCATTACTTGAACCAATTAGACCCTGACTTTAAAGGACTATTGCTGTATCTGTTTATAAATACAAGTCACGAATGATTAATTAATCACCAAGTGAAAACTAACAAAGCTGTATACGGAACTGCCTTCCTTGTCAGTCACAAGGAAGAAGAAAAAAGCTGTATCTAAACTGAATTAAAAATATAAAAGCAATAAATTAAATATACTGTACAAAGTGCAAGTGTCAAAATACTAATCTCCCGTCACAGAGCTAACTAAAAGTTCACGAAGTTCATTTAATATTAGATCTCCAGTTGAATCGTGACCAGCTGACTTCAGGGGAGACAAGTGCAATCATTAACTATGTAATTATTAATTTTAACTTAATCCACAATCGTATAACTGGACATTTGATTCTTATTCTCAATGAGAGTTGTTAAAGAAATTACTTTTTCGTAACATTTTCAATCAGGTCTATACCCAGATCGTTCTACAGACTACAGATCGTTCTATAAGCCTCTCTGGTGTTATTGTTATTTACTTGGCTTTAAAACAACTTTAACGAATATCTCTTAAACGTGTCATCACTTTATGATATCACAATTAAGACTATTAGGAGCCAAATGTTTTACTTAAGCACCAGCATGTTTTAGAAATTCTAGGAAGTTTTCATCTAGTCCGATTGCCTTTCAAGATGACTGCCTCATTTAACTCTTGGAGAGTGTAAGGTCTTGGATCAGTGTAGGGTCTGAAGACTCATACTGATCTTGTTTAGTCTGTACACAAACATTTTGTTCTTGCCTCCATCCTGGCATGTATCCTTTTCTGAAGCCCCTTACGACACAGGATTTGGCAAGGCTCGTAAAACAATCATAGTTATTTTGTAAGGTGGAACGAACCGGATGAAACTGATTCAAAGGGGCTGATTCATTGTTGGAGTTGGATATGCCTTTACAACCATCTATCATGAGATTGTACCTATTATAACTGCATCAGATCTAGCTTAGAATCAATGCAGACAAAATTGAGGTGAGCACATTATGCAATGAATATTATGAGTAAATTTATAATGAATGTCAGGGTCATAATCATAAGAATGATCAATATGTAGATTACTTAGGGCATATTTGAGGGATAAATGTACCCTGTGGTTTATAACGATGTAGCATTATATCTGAAATGACGTGGTCTTGATTAAGTCATCAGAGCTTATTGATGGCCTTAGATTATGTATTTTAAAACCATCTAATTAGGCATAGTATTAAGATACAAATATTCTTTATTTTACAAAATGTACGTTGGTACTAAAGAGGTACAACAAATAGCATAATCACAAAAAAAAATCTTTTCACTACACTACTATGAGTTTAGCTGTTTTCGTTATGTATTTACAACCTGCGAAACATATTTTCAACAGCTGTCTATTGTTTACTACCGAAAGTAACATTGTTTACAACCGAAAATTTTCCACAGTCAACAACACCTGTTTTTATTCCGTAGTGTAGTGAAAAGTATCATTCAAAACTCGAGTGAGTGTTTTTTATGTTCTCGACCATTCGAAGTGCTCTACAAGTCTCACACTTCAAACATATGGTCTCGAACATGCAAAACCCCACTTTCCACTCTTGTTATGAAATATACTATTTAATTATTACAGAAATAACTTGAAATTAGTCACATCCCAACATAATAATGATTTTCTTTTCTAGTTATAAAGACATAGGTAACGAGTGTCATGTTAAATTAGTCAAATGTTCTTTTAATTCATCTTAGATTTTAGAACTTTGGGCAAACAATTATTAGATTTTATTGAACAAAACAATTATTTTGTAGCATAAAAACACTTAATCTAACCCTACAATGCCTAACTTAACATATTTTTCAAATGAATTCAAGAATTTGCGTTAAAGTCTCGTAGTCCATCTCTGTATGCAAATTCATCTGTGGTAGTTATTAGTTGCTTGTATTATCATTACACACATTTGCTGTGAAACATGTTTTTATGTTATATCTTAATAAATAATTATGGGGAAAAACCAAAATAGTTTTAAAATTCGTGTTCATCGCAAAAATACTCGTCAAATTAAGAAAACTATTTTAAAATATCATTTAAAATAGCAAAAACCTAAGAGTAGCAAAACATTTTATAGATAGAAAGCTTGATTTACAGAAAATAAAAACTGTATTTCATTACAGTACAGTACAGTCTTGACCCACTTCAAAGGTTTTGATTTCATTAGGTGAGTACAACCTGCATAATCATCCTATTTTGAAATAATTTTTTTAATCCATAAATTTCAAGATCAAATGTTATCGATACATACTTGAAATGAATATTCAATACAGGACAAAAGTTTTTAATTTGAGGTGTGACAATAAGTAAATATTTTTGAAAATGGCTTTTACAGTAATTACAAATTGAATATGTAGAAAATGGTGTTGCAAAGCAAAAAGAGACCCTATATTTTCAAGAGGGTCAAATCTTCATTTATCACAGTGTTAAGTTTTTCATTAGTTTGCTAATTTAGAGACGTAATTTTCCTACTTGAAAGATAGTTTGTTCTCTGAAGTTGCTTGTATGTATAATATATTTTCAAACAAAATAATTTATTTCTCAAAAAATAATGAACATTCATCAATTTTGTTGTACAGTACCAAAAAACTGCCTAAGTAGCCAGTTCCAGAGATGCTATGCTTGAGGTTTCTATAATAATTATTGAGAAGTTTTCAAAAAGTAAACTTTTCAGAAAATATGAGAAAATTTACTTTAACTATAAAGATTATTTCAGTTAAGTTCAGGCTGATAACAAGGATTATCAGAGCTTCCTCAAATACTGTAGGTTTTCAAGCCTTCTCCTCTTCAGTGGCCTGCTTGATCTTATTTATTATTATATTATGGTGGCTAGGGCTGCGGAAGGTTCAAATCCCCACTAAAACAACAGTCAGTACTTAACGCATTGAATAAATTTCATGCTCAGGCCTGCAGACCCATGTGAACCGGTGACTGAAGTTAAACAAAAATTGTGTTTTTCTTGATTCAAGAGCCATCTTTTCTGCTACACTAATTAAATAACAGAGCTTAAGCTGCCAGTCCATTGTTCCATATTCATGGCCTTACCATCACTGAATGAACTGACTCTTGTATGGACATGAAAAAAGTGCCGGTAAGATTATAAATACTGAAGGATATTTTTTTCATAATCCTCTGTAAAATAGTTGAATAAATAAAACAGAGCACTAGAATAGAAAATGAGAGATCTCGATGGCCAACATAGCAGAGCTGAATATTTGCTACTGAAGTGAATCAGTCGCATGTCATATTATGTCCAAACAATTCAACATTATACAATACTCCAAGAAAGCTAAATTCACAGTGCATACCACACAAAATTATCTTTCTCGTTACCTTCTTATTAAACACATCTCACAGATACCTCCTTAAAGAGGAGATTTCGAAAAGTAAAACACAAGCAAATAAACCAAACGGTACATTTTGGATTTGAACTCCTCTGAAGTAACTAACAGATTTGAGTATGCTATTAATGATTCTAATATGTTGTTTAGTAGTTACAAAAGATGCCCAAACTACTGTCAGCCCAGAAATTATGTGTAGTGGTTAAAACGGAGATGATGCTACCACTCCACATTTTTGAAGTTATACCTTTACTTGGTGTGATTAAAATTGTAGTTATAAATAAATGTTTTCTGATTTAGTAGTTATAACTCCACTTTTGATGTGATTAAAGTGAAGATACTTCTCTACAAAGGAATAGTTATAACTCCACTTTTAATGTGATTAAAGTTAAGATATAAGTATAGTTATAACTTCATTATTTTGGAGTCAGGGGACATTCCCACTACACTTTGTTGTTTGACACTCCACTTCATTATGGCAATGTTTATGCGTTTAAGGGAAAGAAGAATAGGTGCAAGGAGCTTATGCGTTTTGAAACAGAAAATATTGATTTTGTGACATACGAATTCCTAAAGCACTCTCCGCAAGACAACGCATGGAGATTTTCCTTCGTTACACTGCTGACCCAGGCTTCCAGAGCGGAGTAGCCGAAAACATTGGAGTTGACTGTTCAACAGTGTTTCAAAATATTAATTATGTGATGGGTTGTATACTGGAAAAAGTTGATAACTGGATTCATTATCTTATCACAGTGCAAGAGATCAACAACTCAAAGGTCATGTGGCACACTTTAGTCTACCAACTGTTTTTGGCGCTTTAGACTGCACCCACATAAAATAAATAAACCGTCGTCCATGTTTGGTGATGATTACATCAATTGCAAAGGATATGCAAGTGTCAATGTCCAGGCAACCTGTGACGCAGAAGAAAGGTTTATGAGCATTTCTGCTGAATGGCCAGGGTCGGTGCATGACTCAAGAATATGGAGAAAGAGTGATGTTCGAAACATAATTTCTCGATATGATGGTTCTCCTTGTTTGCTTGGTGACTCTGGCTATGGTATCGCCCCGTGGTTGATTACACCTTGCAAGACACCTCAAGAGAACATTCAGCAAAGATTCACGGTAGAGAAAGAGTTATAATAGAGAGAGTATTAGGACAGCTCAAGAAAAGATTTGGCAACTGCGTCAGAATGTCGTTTGGTCACTAGAAAGAGTACCAAAACTAGTGGTATGCTGTGCTGTTCTACACAATGTTGCTAAACATCTAAAAGACCCTATACATTTCAAAGAAACGGGTGAAGATAAGGATGAGATGATTGAAGAGATGTATGATAATGTTGCAACAAGACAGCATGGTGAACAAAAGCGAAATGATATGTTGCCTTTTATTTAAACGTATATTTAATTGTCATAGTTATATATGGCAATTTATTTTTTATTATAACTGAATTTGTTCTTATGATGTTTTATCAATGTAATTTTAATCTATTTGTATTGTATATATATATCGCCCACTGTATTTCTGTGCCACCTCCTCGTCCCTTGCTCAGTTGCCCGACCTGCCTAAAGAGCAACGTGCACAGATACAGTGGGCAACAGTATACTGTACTAGGGTCTATTCACTATTGCTACATGAACAAGTACACTTTTTGTCTAAATGTTCTTTTTTGATTTTTATTTTTTATATTTACTCAAGGAACAGGAATGGTAGGTTTAGGTTTCATTTATACAATACAAATAGATTAAAACTACAATAATAATATGTCATAGGTCAAAATGTCTGACATTTCGTCAGTGTGTGTTTCCTTTTGTTTCGTTCTTTAGTTTTTTGGTTGAGTCTTTTCTTTTTCAATTTGAATTTTCTGCAATTCATATTGTTGCAAGAGAACAAGTCTCTGTAATTGAGGAGTTGTTAAATCTTTAGTTTCGTGGGTCAATAACCTTTTGGTATTAGGTCTTACATAGTTTTCATCAAGTATTTGTAGATTTCTGACTTATTTTTTCCGTATATTTTTCCTGACTGGTCACATGAAATTTTTTTCCCCACTTAACTCCAAATGTTGCACCCCTGGTGCACAACTTCCAGGTACTTTGTTAAATACTGGGTTGTCTGCTTCACCCAACAATGACAAAAAGAGTAATTCCCAGTCTTTTAATTTAATTTTTTTAACGTTGCTTTTACATATGATTTTTTTAAATTTTTTTCATATTTTGCAACATTTTGGGCATTTGTAACTGCGTAACTGCTTGGCCTGTAGCTTGAGAGCAAGTTGCGCAAATATTTTCCCACACCTTCCTTTTTTCAAAAATAACTGTGGATAATCTAGATTTTTCCAATAAAACACTTTTTTCTGCCAGCAGTTTAACAAAAAAGCCCTATCTGCGAGTTGTCGGCCAACGTCCCCTTCGTCTTCCGATGAAGACATGTTACTATTTTGTACAACTGTTCCAACAATTAAATACCACTAAACCCTGCCTTGAACTATGCTGTAGCTGTCAGGCGAATGATGAATCACACGTCAGACAGCGACGGCGCAGAGTGGGGGAAACAAGTACAGACTTGAAAGGAAGTTACTGCTACACTGGAGTTGTTTCTACCCGTAGATATACACAGAACGCTAGTGTGGACGGTTTACCTGTGTTGTAGGACCTATATTGAGTTGTGGTGGGGGTTGGAGGGGCCAACCCTATGGCGGGAATTGATGGATGAGTGAGTGATGTCGTCTGCTTTACAGATCAGAATTGTTTTATGTAAATGTGTTAAATACAATATTTAAATACTTAACTGTTACAGTAAGTATTATAGTCAATTAATTCCTTATCACTATCTTTAAAGAATGTTAAACATACATAATCAATCAATCTAACTAAAAAGACTGTTGGTCTTTTAAATGTTCATTGCACTTTGCACACAAATTGCATGTTGCCATCAATGTACATATATAACCACACAGTATTGCCATGTCTAATTTATTTAAGTATTCATCAATGTTGTACATAGTTGTTGTTTAATATTTATACAAGTTATTATCAAGTCTAGCTTGATGGCATAAGTCATCTTTCAACACTTATTAGCATGCTAATGTAAAATGTTGTATCTTTGTCGCATGTATATCTCACTGTCAAAATATTGTAAAATGGTGTTCACCGTTGGAATAAATAAATAAATAAACAAAACTATCATTATGAATATAACATAAAGTACTTATCTGTATTTACTCCTGTCAGTTATGATTAAAGGCCTCAAACTCTAACTTTAATCAGAAAGTTTCAATTTAAATAAAGTTTATATTCCATAGTCTACAGGCATTAAAAGTGTTTCATTTTGTAAATTAAAATGACAAACTCAAAAAAAACACTTAATAGCAATAATTATAATACTGTTTTTGTTGTACCATACTTTTTATTCATAAAGCTATCACTTCGAGGTAGTGACTACTAAGTGAATAAAACAACTCCACAAGGATGGAGTGCTTTGGATCGATATCCATGCTGCTTGTTTGGTTTCAATTTCAAAACATAACTATTTAGATATACAGGGTAGAAAATAAGTCCTGAAACAGCTTAACATTTTCTCAACCTTTCTAGATTAAGATCACTCATTAACATTATTAAAAATAGTTATTTTTGACGTAACTGTACAATTTATATCACTTTGGGGACGGCCTAAATAGAGTCCAAAGAAAATCTTTAATACAAGCATACGTTAATATGGATATAAAATTGAAGGTCTTTATCAGAGAACACAATGCCGCAAACGTTACCTTTACTGAACAGCCGGGTCAAATATGGTAGCAGCTTGAAATTAACAATTATTATTTGAAATTCATTTTCGGTTATTTTGCTGAGAATGGCCGTTTTGACATTAGATTTGATTTGCGTAATTATGTTCGTATAATAGGCACATTTAACCTAATATAAATGAAATGTAACCTTTGATTTAGTTAAACACTTTCTTCTTACTCCTAGTAGGCCATCCACCAGGAATTATAGCAGCAAACTTATGTAATAGTAATAGGTTTTTTATTATGATCTGTAAACATTACAAAGTTTTTCGGTTCGGTATCTAAAGTGGTTGAATGATCATTTAACTATCCCACAATTTTACAATTCTTAGTCGACGGCAATCCAATACACACTTCGTGTGCCTGTTATTTCTAAGTTAGTCATCCATTGGAGATGAGATTTGTGGCATTTTGTTATATTAATGAAGACCTTTAATTTGATGTCCATAATTACATATGTTAGCATTGAAGATTTTCTTTTTACTCCAAATGGACCGTCCCCATGAAGGGATAGAAATTATAGGGGAGGACGGGGGAATGGCGGAGACCGGGTTAATCGCGCACGCTACTATTAGTGAAGAAAGGAAATGCGTAGGGTGCTCCGACCGTGGTGTAACATAATGGCAGGATTGTGAAGCTCAGCCAGTCAACAGTTAAGAGGTAAGTACGTTTGTTTTAGTATTATGACAACGTTTATTATACAGTTAGTTAACACATAAATGACTCAAGCTAAACGGTAGTAACTGCATGATTAAGACTGAACCCACAGGTTTGAGGTTAGGAAACAAAATTCTCGTACATGTGGTCCCGGGGTAATAGCACACAATATGTTCGGCATTCCACTAATACGTTTAAATGAGAACACTTTTACATGGCAACATTATGTGTTTTGTTTTAGATGCCAAGAAAACGTGCAAGGACCACCGACATTGCAAAGTGGGACGAAGGAATGATTACACTAGCTGTCAACGATGTCCTGAACGCGACGAAAAAGCTTAGAGAAGCAGCCAGGAGCTATGGCATACCGGTTTCTACACTTCGAGACCGTATTAAAAATGGAAATGTAGCTGGACCTCGCCTAGGAAGAAAACCCACTTTTTGTTCCCAACAATAAAAAGAAATTGCAGATCACACCAAGAATTTGGCCAAGGCCAAATTTTCACCCCTAGAACTAAGGCGTCTTGTATTTGAGTTTGCAGATAAAAATAATGTTCCTAATGATTTTAACAACACCTCAAGACTATCTGACCTTACGGAACCGGAAGCAAGAAGCTTAAATAGAATATCTGAATTCAACAAAAATGAAGTTGAGATGTTTTTCGATAACCTAAATTCAGTCATGGACAAGCACAAATTCGAAGCTAGTAGGATACTTAGTGCCGATGAGACGGGCATATCGACCGTACAAAAGCCAGGAAAGATTCTGCCCCAAAAGGGGGTTAAACAACTTGGATCTGTTACAAGCTTGGAAAGGGGGGAAAATATTACAGTGACTTGTGCGATGAGTATTAGTGGTGCACCCCCAATTTCCGCCTTTGCCAGGCTAAGGATGAGCCCTAACCCAACCAAGGGTAGGCCAAATGGCTCCATTTATCATTGTAGTAAGTCTAGCTGGACGACTAAAGAACTTTTTCTTGTGTGGCTAAATAATTTTATTTCATTTACCAAACCCAGCTAACAAAGTCCTGTGCTGTTAATTATGGATAACCACTCAACACATACCACCCTAGCAGCGTACAATTTATGTAAAGTAATATTTTTTAATTACTTATAATATTATAAGTATGTAAAGAAAATAATATTACAGTGGTTACACTTCCACCACATAGCTCTCATCGTCTTCAGCAATTAGACGTAGCATTTTGTGGGGAGTGTGAAAGGATCTTTCAACAAAGAATGTGATAACTTTTTCAGGTATAATCCACATTAAAAATTGTCAATGTATAATGTAGTTCCAATATTCAATAAGGCTTTTGGTCGTATAGCCAACATAAAAAAATGATCAGTGGTTTTCTAAGTACTGGAATATTTCCAATTGATCCAGAAAAATTCAACGATGACTTCAGCAGTGTCTCTACTGACTCATCCACTCCGAAGGTAAATATACCAGTTGTATACGACGTTGAAAAAGAAAACACACTGTGGCTGAACAAGAATTAGAAGATGCATTTAATATATTGGCACAACCATCTACATCATCTGTTAACACGTCTATTCAACAGATTCTCCTCTCCCTGTTCTTAAGCTAACTAAGGAAAACTCAACTTGAAAACTACACTCAACTGTGTTTACTTTAACTCCAAATAAGGCCACTTTAGAAGAAGCTGCGGAGAAGAAAGATGAAAGGAAGAAAAAGAAAGAAGAGTCTTAAAGGAAACACAAGACTATAGAGAGAGAAGCTGAAGTTTCAAAGCAGAAATAAAAATCAAAGGTTGCAGTAGGCTTAAATTAAATAAGTCAACATCTAAAGTGATGGCCCCAGGTAGCACTAAACTTCACAGGAAGAAAATTTCACAGGCTGAGCTTGAATTTTGATTCAGACCAATCAAATCTACTTTCTGAAGAAGAAATAGTAGATAATTTGTGTAATGACAATGAAATGAACGATTTAGATTCAATGGACGTCCTCGGCCCAGCTGCCAATGCAAAAAATGAGCGAGAGAAGAGAGTGATAGTATTTGTTTACTTTGTGGAGAATTCAGGAAGAATAATGAACAATGGTATAGGTGCATTTTATGCTCCGGTTGGGTGCACTCTGAATGCAGTGCCGCTAAGACTGCGGACGATTTTATTTGTGATTTTTATTTAAAGGGCTAGATCGTGGATGCATATTGTAATTTAGCTTTGTAACCTATTCTACTATATCCATGAATAAAATATTTCATACATTTTAAACCGCAGTTATCTCTTTACCTCTGATCGTAGGATGTGTTCCACTGTGCGGCATTCTCCCGAGTGTAGGGGTTATGCCGCACAGCGTAACTTTTAACTTTATATTTTTTATTTTAAAGAATACAATTTAGTCTAAACATAATTTTTGACGTTGGTTATACTCAGTGAAATAGTTAAGTTATTGAATTTCAGCATAACTATTCAAAAATTCTAAATAGCTCACAAACTATTGGCATTCGCCCTTAAGTATGCGCAATTTCCCCACTCTCCCCTACAGCTACGTTGAAAAGTACAATTTTTAGCTTGTTTTTGTTTGCTGAGTTTCAATACTTCATCTGGAACAGTTGATAAAATATTACGCTGTATCAGGACTTATTTTCCACTCTGTATTACTATGAAATGAGTTATTTATTGAAATAAAAAAGTAATTATTGTTATTAATTATGAAAAATCATGTGGGAGTAAGAAACCCTGCATTTTAATTAACCAAACACGTGCAATAACGTACATATATGTTTGTGTATCATTTTTATTTTCCCACGTAGAAAAAAAATTCTCTGGCAGAGCGTTGATTTCCGTCGCACGTTCAGCGATGCGTTCCCATTCCACCTGACCGACCTATCTCACATGGTTTACTACTTCCTGTTTAATGAAATAACTTCCGCTTCACTTCAGGGAATGCTGGAATTCTCCCCAAAGCTGTGATTGTTATTACTTGCAGAAATCCAACCCTCATTATTACATATGCTTTGTATATCTCCGGCGTATTCGAACGCTGGACAGTTTTATTTAACATTATTATGGTAGGGTGCAACTTTACTTATAAACAAGATGTATTTTTACATAAGATGGCCATATGTAGCCATTATTTGATTTGTGTACTAACCCTTCAAATAGTAAAGTAATTTATTTATATGTATATTTTATTTTTTAATATAGACTAACAACAGCAGTAATGACATTAAAATGTTGTTATTATATTTGGTTTTTTTTATGTAAATAGTGAGGTTAGTGGTTAAAACATATGTCATCACTTTTTGTACACATAGTTATAACATTTTATGTATTTCGATTTATGTAATACAGTAAATAATAATATATACTACGGTACCGAGAAAAGGAGCCGGTAGGAATCATGCGCATCTCCCATGACGTCACATGGACGAAATGGCAGCTGGGTGGAACAATAAACAACCAATTCGGGCTTGTTAGTCAGGGGCGTATCTGTCGGGATTTATCGGGCGTAGATATCGGGATGTATTTTCCCCGATATAATAAAAGTTCAAAATTACGTTGACATCTATAATTAAAATAACCCATAGCTGTAATGTATCATAAAAGTGGTAAATTATGACAATTAAATTTTGTTTGTTATTACAACCTGTGCTCCACCGGTAGCAAATCGTTGTTTATGTACAGATATTCACTCTCCGTGTCACCGAGTTGACGTGGTGAATAAGTATGGCAACGATTAATAAAGAAACGAATCTATAAAATAATCGATTAAATTTAACAAATCGTTCGATAATAATAGACTAATAATAACATTTATTGCATGAGACATTACATAAAATGTATTGCAATCGTCAACTATATTGCAATCGTCAATCGATCGACGATTGTTATTGTTATTGATCGACGATTAATCATTCGATATTTGTTTGTACGATTAATTGAACCAATCGTTTATTTAATTCAGTCAATCAATCAAACCATTTAGCCCGGCTTTCTACGTTTAGTTTACTAAAATTAATTATATTTTTAAATAAAATACTTTCAGAACACACTAAAACTGCCATCAAATGCCTATTATCCAATCAACGTCTGGAATACAACAGGTGTGTTAGATCGTGAAAATAGATTGATACAGCCTACAGACTCGTCTAGTAGTTAGGAATGTGCCAAACTGTGTGAAAGAAGCAGCTTAGCTGAATGCCACACTAAGCTGCTTATTAAAAGCAGTTTAGCTCAGTTACAACACACATATTGGCACGTTGTTTCTGTATACCGTTGTTGACTGAAAATTGCTTAGCCAGCTTTAAACTTGCTTTTAACTAAATTATAAGATCAAATAAATTAGTTACACATACAAAATATCAAACAGTTACAGCAAGTCTAGAAAGACAAGGCTATACAATTTCTTGGACATGGTTTAATAATATGTGTGTATACCTTTCCATTAATAGAACATTTAATTCAAGGTGTATCGTACATAACAACAGTGCATCGCAACAGTACAAGACAGCTGCAGACAGCAACTAATATAGACAAGCGCGCACTGTACACTGCTGTTAGTGCTGTTGGTCAACCTGCTTTCTGTAACTGTTGGGCGGGGGACAGCTGTTGCCGATAAGCAGGCATTCTCGCTCAACTGATCAGTAGCTGAGCTGCTTACTTTAATAAGCTGCTGCTTCTATGCTGCTTAAGCTTATTTGGCACACCCCTATTAGTAGTAGGCTATGAACAGTCTAGTTTGGTTGTCTACTTTTATAAATAATCTGCTTAAGATATCCTTCAATAGATTTAATGTACGTATTTGCCACAAGACATTTTTTTAGATTAATTTAGTTTGCAACCAATTAAAAACTATGGAATCTCCCCAGACGTTCAGTATGCCCCCCCTCCCGAAATAAATTCGTGACTAAGTCATTGTTGTCAGTTAGCTGATAATCAGACAAAAACTACGTGGTTCGGATTCAACATAAGGCTGTATGTCTCTTAGTTTCTCTGGCTCTTGGCCTATTTAAATAGTTCTTTCTGATGAACAGTCGACCTTACTTAGTAACAATGACTACACTTGTTCGTCTACACGAGATTCCATCACTTAGAGCTAAAGAGCTACCGCGCACTAGCCCGATCACGACTCCGACTGGTCGGGCCCGACCAAACTTTAAATGGAATCAAAAGAAACGACATACTTAACTGAAGCCTTCGGAGTCGTGGTCGTGGTTGGGTCGTGCTCTTGGTCGGACTTGCCACGATCAGAATTGTCGTAGTCGTGGTCGTGGTCGAGTCGTGCTCTTGGTCCGACTAGCCACGACCAGAATTCTAGTAGTCGTGGTCGAGTCGTGCTCTTGGTCCGACTAGCCACGACCAGAATTGTAGTCGTGGTCGTGGTCGTGTCGTGATCTTGGTCGGACTAGCCACGACCAGAATTGTCGTAGTCGTGGTCGTGTCGTGCTCTTGGTCGGACTAGCCACGACCAGAATTGTCGTAGTCGTGGTCGTGTCGTGCTCTTGGTCGGACTAGCCACGACCAGAATTGTCGTAGTCGTGGTCATGTCGTGCTCTTGGTCGGACTAGCCACGACCAGAATTGTCGTAGTCGTGGTCGTGGTCGGGCCAGTGCGCGTTAGCTCTTAATATTCGCCCATATCTTGACGATCGGAGTATTGCTAATGAATTATAATAATAATGAATACTTAATACAAAAATACTGTTCTAATTCCCGTATTTAAATTTCAAGCTGATTAGTGATAGATATCTTGCTTACTATTTTGCTGAAAGCTTCCATGTGATCGGTAGATTTAGTTACCAGTCTATTTATAGGATAATAAAACCAGCTTATATCGTCCGTGTGACGTCACAGTATACTGCGCAGCCTCGTCTTGATTTCTACAACAGGACTATTCAACTATCATAGATGCCCGTCTACCGCCCACTAATTGATATATCGAAATTATGTAAGAAATTAATTACTATAAAATATGATTATGCGAAAAAATAATCGCAGACAATGTTATTTGTTGAAGAGCAATATTTTTATTTATTTTTAGTTCAGATGTAATATTCTTACATTCTTACATATGAGACGCCGACACAACGTTGTTGGTATTTTAAGGCGAATATGAATGGTTATGAGTGTGGATGAGTGTAGTCTGGTTAGTAACTGAGTTCAACTGTTCCTCAGAAAGGGCAATTTATTAATAGCCTAACAGCCAGGGCAACTAAGGGACCTACAGCATAATAACGGTAATCATCATGCCATGAAACTGAAAGGCCGTTTCACCTACTTACCACTCTTTATGTTGCTGTACAATACCCAGCATGCCTTCGGTCATTCATTATATACTCACTGCTACAGTTAATAATACAAGTCTGCAGCACTAAAAAAGAATAAACACAAATAAATGTATATTTTAATTCATATACCCAAGAAATATTAAGTCACTGTAATTTTAACCAGAATAAAAGGTATTCCCAAGTTATATATTAAATATGTATTCGCTCCATCGAGGAACGTCTTGGACATGCTATTTTATTTAAGGCGTGGCAGAAGGGCAGTGAGATATTTATGGATACGTCAGTTGGACGTGTCAGGATGTCCACAGGTACGTGAGTCCCGGACACCCGCCTGGGGACGAGAGGCCCAAAGCCTTCATTCCAACTGGTAAATAATTTTTGTTTATCTATATTTATAAAAGAGGATGTTTGTATATATATGTTTGAAGTTTATGCGCTGCCAAACCATCCAACCGATTGCCATGAAACTTTAGGATGTTGTCCTGTATACTCCCGATATGGTTTTTGTGAAGTTTGATGCAGATCCGTCCACAGAGTCCCGCCCCACGGGCTCCTAAAGATCCCATGTTATTCAAATGGAGAATCTGAATTGTTTACAAAAAACATATGACTGAGTGGCTCGTAGTTTCACATGCCATAAGCAGATTGAAGTTCTCACAACAACAGTACTGTATATGTTTTGATTTATTGTAGTTCTACATTTCACCTTGAGAGTGTAGCACACACTACTTTTACTTGATCAGGTGATCTGTATTTGGTGTTAACCTTTTTCCTCGGTAATTAAAACATGTGGTGAAACGTATTTATTTTTATTGTGTAAATAATTATTTGTTTTGCAGTTACTTTTTATAACATGCCTCCTAAAAAATCTAATATTGGTAGAAGAAGCAAAAATGCTCGAATTCATTCAGCTATTAGGTTCTAAATCAAATTCAATATTATGACCGGCGAAGCGGGCGGGTACAGCTAGTCAAATATAATTCTCTAAAAATATAATTTATTGTTTATTGAACACCCGACCCAAACCTCCTGCCTAATATTTTAACTATATACTGAAAATAGATGTATCCATGATAGAACGATAGTTACTCCAATAGATCGATTGTTAATTGAATTGTAACTTTGAAATAAATTTCCATTTAGTTTTGGGTGAGTTTTAATTGTTTTATAAGACAGAAAAATTGCATGATTGTGTACTATCTATTAAATTAATCTTGAATAAACATTTTCTTCGAGATAAAGTATGAGTGGCAGCTTTAGTATTTAAGTTTAGTAACGCACATTTTTAATTCATAAATAATACATTTATTTTAATTAGATTTTAGAGAAGAGTGAATTTGATGACTTTTCCTTTCAAGACCACTTGTTTTCCTTGACAATCGACATTACCTACCCTTGTTAACATTTATGTACTATTCAATAAATGCCATTGTCTTCATTATGTAGTAGATAAATTATAGTTTTTTCCTTTGCCTTTGTAACATAATCTATATCCATTCTTACCTATTCGCTAGATTGATTCGTAATAATGCTTACAACTAAAGAGCATTAAAATAAATAATTTATGTTTTTTAGCGTAATTTTTTTCATGGAAAACTTAACCCTCAAGTCAAATGTTAATATAATATTCTTACCTCTCTTAAGAGTTAATGATTATAATTTGACAGTTTTATCTATTTTTTATGTTAATTTAACCCGTTAATACAAAGCTCTATGAAAGAAAAGTTTTGATAGTATCTCAAAATCGAAAATGTTACAGTTTCTAAAAAATATTGCAAAACAAACATAAAAGTAGTCGTAATTATGCTTTTTGATGGTTCAAGATCAGAGTCAGTCATGTGGGTTCAAGATCAGTGTCAAGTCATGTAGGTTCAAGATCAGTGTCAGTCATGTGGTTTCAAGATCAGTGTCAGTCATGTGGTTTCAAGATCAGTGTCAGTTATGTGGTTACCGAACATTTCACTAACGATTATTTAATTAGATTCATGTTAATCGAATTTACAATTGAAAGAAAAATATTGTAAAGGAAATTTACGGATATTTTACCCTTATATTGACTACAGTTTGAATTGTAGCTACGAATATGAGTTAAACTTGATAGGCCACTTATAGTAAATAACGAATAAAAAAAATAGCCGTAATATATTTAATTGATTAATTGTTTAATTAATGTTTAATAAACAATGCATTTTAATATTACACTTCACAACTCTAAAAGTGAGCAGTTATTACGATTGCTTCAACGATAAAAGCTGCTTTCTTTTCCAAACCAAGCTAAGATTAGAAAAAATTGTATCGACATTCAAGAAAGCCTTTGCTTGAACTGTCACTTTTCTTACAGGTGTTTTTGTCTCCAAAGATACGTTTGTATGACTTACTGTTTTCAATTACTGTGCAAATATATTAAGAGTCTGCAGAGGCTGTCGGCCATGTTGATTTTAATTCCGTAAGAACAATTTTATTTGTGAATCCTTATTTTTTTGTTATTTATTGACCAAGAGTTGTGTATGATGTATCTTATTGCTCATTGGATTTGCTTTTGACATTTAGAATACACACGTCTAGTTTTGAAAAAAATGTGAAAATAAAAACTTAAAACTAAACATTTACTATGGTTTTTTTATAAAACTAATTAGGAATTTGCAAAGCAATTCCAACGCGCAATGAATTATTGATCAAGTGCAATTTGTTTGGAAAAAAATCCGTTTGAAAATAAATGTTTAGTTTGGATACATTTGGAAAAAACTGGCCATGACATCGGAATTATATCCTCTGCAAATGTTAATTTTTTACATATTAATTTATCTATAGTGACTTATACCAAAATAAATTAAAAACTGATAATATTGAAACAATATTGCAGCAAAGATTACACCTAATCTATAACTGTTGTCGGACCTGACTGGAGGGAGCAGACTTGTAGTTATGCAGGAACCGTCCCCTCTCTAACTCGGGTAACAAGACAAGCAGTCTTTAATTAGTTTAAGGACTCTTCAATTCATTAGTACTCAGCCATTAATGCTCGGTAATTAAGCTCGATGTCAGCTCAACCTTAACATTCCTCTTTAATTACTGAAATATAATTAGAATTATTTTAACTTTTGTATATCCCATGAGTGGGAAGTTACTTTTGATTTTGTAATCTTTGTTGGAATTGTAATAATTATGTAGATTTAGCTGAAAATGTTTGCTTTAATTAATTGAAAAGAAAACAAGTAAGGCAAAATTAGAATTTAAGTAAATAAAAACTAGTTGAATCCAAATTATTTTGTTTCTATATCAAATTTTAAATCTAAATTATTAAATTATATATAGTGAATACTTTCTTAATCTTAATTGTTTCTTTTTATTTATGTTGTATGACCACTCACCTTGACGAGCGCCTTCAACCCAGTGTACAGATGAATTGGTTACAGTATCAATATTGCGTAACACATTTGCAGGCGTTGTCCACATGGAAAAACAAGGCGGGCTATAACAGTTTTTATAGAAATTATTCATTACTAAAAAAAAAAAAATAATAAATCGTAGTATAATTTACTTATTATTAGTAAAAAGCCTGTTTACTGTTTACAGCATAAAATTAAATTAAGTTCATAAAATTTGGTTTTTTTAATCCTTTTCCTACGCCTGAAGTTAAAAAAATCATTTAGTCAGTTTATGTTTAGTTTAGCAAAGTACGCGAAGCTTCAAAAGAGAGGCACGTGATTGTCAAAGAAGCCAGCCCAGCATTATAGCTATGGAGAAATAAACTATTTATACTTTTTATTAAAACGTGGCATAAGCCCAAGATATTGTTAAACATTCGATTAACAGAGAAGTAATAAAATTCATTAAAAATTAAAAACAGTGATAAAAATTTTGATAAAAGATGATAACATGCGTTTATCAATCCATGGGCCGGTGCTGAATAATATAATTTAAAATCTAACCTAACTTGGACCACATCGATAAATTTCGTAAATATTTGTCCTTGAATTTCGATTACGATGCTGAAAGCAAGGACGAGTATTTATATATTTGGATTGCTATAAATTTTGCAGATAATCTAATGTGGTTAAATGTATATCAATTAACAATTAGAAAATTACTTTAAAGTTAGAGTTTATCGAGGGTTCTCCAAAGTTAGTCGGTAACCTCTGTTATATTTTCGATTACATCAGGAATACATTGTATTCATTAAAGTCAATAGGGATAAAGAACGATTGTTATGACACAACTTTGGTAGGGTCACAGGGAAGAAAAAATGGAGATTTATTTTAATTTTTAAGAATTACCTCAAAACAAAAGTATACATAAGAATGAAACAACACATTAAAATCAAATGAAAATTAACAAAGTAAATACATAAAAACACGAAAATAAGAATTTATGGTTATTCAATCATACAATAAAATGCATTATTAAGTAGAACTTCTAGAAGTGAAATAATAAAAATATATATGGAAGTATTTATTAGAAGAGTGTTTATAAAAAATTGAAGACTTCTTTAAAATTCAAATTTAATTTATAAGTAAATTTAATTCCACTCTTTGTTATTTTATAGTAGTGTAATAAGTACTTTTTTTAGGTTTTATACAATAAAGATTAATATTGATATTAAAAAGAGTTAAGATTTACAGTTGGATTAGAACTAATGTAAATCTGAACTGACAACGTTGCTGCCTCTGATATCCGCATAAAGAACTGGAGAACTAACTATTTCACATCATAATTTCCTAACTCAACACCCATTCAGTGCACTACTGGATGCGACCCCTATTTATTTCATCTCAGAGGTATGGTACAGAAAGTCATAGTCATCAACCATCTTGGGTCAACAAACAACAGTTCGTTGGTAATAATTATACATATAACATTAATATAATAAAAGATTGTTATAATACATTTAACGTAAAATATTAATATCGCAATTAGTTGTAAACCCTTGATTAAATACACTTACAACAGATATCTCGGTCTGCCACCACTGCACTACATTTACATGGGACTACACTAGCGCCCCACAATGGACCACAAAAATAGCTGATATTTTGAGACAAAAAATGTAACATTGGACGAAAAATCTGTGTTTGTATAAAATCAATGGTTAAACCATTGATTTTGTACACAAATAGTTTTCCCATCCAATGTTAAATTTTGAGTCTCAAAATATCAGCTGTTTTTGTGGTTCGTCGTGGAGCGCTAGTGTAGTTGTATGTAAATGTAATGCAGTTTAAACCAGCCGTGGTTGCGGGCCTCACTAACTAACAAAATTAATGCCACAAATATTCCTATTATAATGAACTCAAATAGAAGTAGCGATTCAAGGTCAGCATTTAATTGACTGCTGGTATTGCGCCTTCTGCTTTGTTGTTGTATACAACTCAAAATAACCCTAACAAAACTAAACTCTGTTATGGCCTGTGGCATAGCAACGATTAGTCTACTTGTAAAGATAAAACTATTTATAAATAATAATTGTTATATAAATAATCATAAAAATAAACAAAATTATAAATGAAAGTTTATCAACTTGTTTTGGTCTAACTGTAAACAATGTTTGATTTCAAAATAAAAAAATTACATAAATTCATTGTTGATAGCCTGCGAACATCGCAAGTGCGACATAATTTGTCCCCCACCACGCACTGTCATATGTTCTTAGTACAGTCACTACTAGAACCATGGATCTGTCATAACAACAATGATCCCACTTTCTACCGTGTTTACACTGAATCTGCTTTTGTGTTGTTTAATCAACTGAGTTGTATTGAAGTATTCTTAATGGTTTAAATGTTAGAGTAATTGTCAGTTCCACAAAACTTAATTAAGTTTGTTCTAACCATAGTTAAAATATTTTACCATCATTGATATAATATATTTTGTACATGACTGTACCTCGCAGCTCACTGCCGCTGGATGGGAGCTGTGGTGGGAGAAGTAAACATTCTCTGTCCTCTCACGCCATTTGGTTTGCGTTTATGAACGACAAGTAATGCCAGCTGGTTTATTTTAAACCTGACCTTGACCCACCAATTCTATTTGAGTTTAATATAGATGGTTTATCTATTGTAGGTTTATATAATATACTAAGGGACACCCCTGCACGCTTCGCATGCCAACCTCCTCGCTGCGCTCGATACACCTCGGCCTTCGGCCTCGGCATGTAACTATTCAATACAAAAATCGGTATATTAACTATATAACGTAAAATTACAATATTAAATTTCGTTACAGTATCTCACTCACACTAATTGCTTTGCTACTTATTTAGCCTATTTCAAGCATGTTCATTTCATTTATTTTTGTTTAACAGCTGAAGATTAAACTCATAGTAAAATATTAAATAGTATAATGTCAAACATTCAAAATAGGCATGTTTATTTATTTACAAAACAGCTGTTATTAATTTACTAAAATCAACCCAATGTTATCCTTATGGACTAATCTTTTAGGGGTGCTTTATACCCCTTAGGAGTACTTTATCTAGATGAAAATACTTTAGTTGTCGTATTTAAGACCTAAACAAACAGTGTACAAAATTTCAGCTCTCTACCTACATGGGAAGTTGGAGAATTAGTTATGAGTGAGTCAGTCAGTGTGGGCTTTGACTTTTATATATCTAGATAAACAATAGTTAAACCTTGCCATTCTACAGGTGATTGAAATTTATCCTCCCTTAAGTATTCAAAGTTTTAAAACTGTTTATGACAACTAAATGCAACCAATTAGTTGATACTGTTAGAGGTTTAATCAAGAAGAACACAAGACAGCCTCAGGTAAACGTGTTATTGTTATTGTTTACATTCGGTTGTTATTGTGATGAGAAGGGAACTTTCTTGGCCTTTCACACTAAATTCAATCAAAATAATACGTAACAATAAAATAAAAATGGGATGAGATGTAATGATCAACGACGTTGTTAAGGCAGATAGAATATTCTCACGCCATATTATTGTAAAAAAGTTATTCTAGTGTTAAGAAAAACCATTTTTATTGCCAAATTATAATTTATAATTGTAAAGTTTGACCTGAGGGAATGAATGTAATAAGTTTCCCAGACACATGTTTAATCAAGAAGAACACGAGACAGCTGAGTAAACGTGTTATTGTTATTGTTTACGTCTGGTTGTTATTGTGGTGTGAGCTAACTGAGAGCCTTTACGGTCCTTCGTGAGATTTTATCAAAGTAACAATTTACAATAAACCGGAATTACGGCATATTTTAAGATTGTTACATTAATTTGAGTGGTTAACGTAATTCCTCACATTCATACATAACATAACTTTACACGTGCATAAAACGGGTGGTATTACAATATTTAATTTGTTAAGAGTATATAATAAACACATTCTGATTTATGACTAGTAACAATTTAACAGAAATACAAATAATAACCAGTCACCTCGGGAATCATAAATAGTTTCTCATCTGTAAAAACAAGTAACAACAAATTGATACAAAATATAATATACACAACGTTTAATCAACATACAATTTAGTAAGAAGCAAACAAGAATACACAGCATGGTTAAGTGATTTTACTAAATATAATTTAGTAAATTAAATGAAAAATAAACGTAAAATAAGAAAGGAAATCATATATGAAGGGTGTAACGCGGTCTTTGGGATGTCAAAAAAAATCATACTATGATCTTGTTAAATACGTAAGAACAAGATTCGTTGCTTTGGAATTAAAAATCTTGGACTAATATGTCATTTCTATTGCCGACTTCACTGAAAGAAGTTTTCAACACACCGAACGTGAAGGACTCGTCTTTGATTTTACAATAACAATCGAACTTATTCTTGGGGCTATAAAAATAAGCTAGAGGTGGGTCCCAGATGTCACAACTCAGCTTATACAGACCATAAGAGAGTGATGCAAACTCTTATGTATTATAGGAACCTTAGGTGTAGACGAGAAATGTAGCCTTATGTAAAACAGAATGCAGTTTTGAGTGAGTATACAACTTACATATTTTTTCATAAAGAGTTTGAAGAGATTAGAGATATAAAACGCGTAAAAACTATTTTAAATCCATGAACTATTTTATAAATATTTCCTTTTCATCAGATGTTTTCTAAACGATCTACTTTTAAAAAGAGATGGATGTGATATGAACAACTGGCGACCCATATCATCGTTAAGCACTGTCTCTAAGGCAATAGAAATATGGTTAGTAAGAGGTTTTACATCATATAAATAAATCCAGTATTTGTGAATTTTAAGTTAATTAGAAAAAAAAAATAAATAAATAAATAAATAATTGTAAGAATGAAATTTTATGCAAAAAATACTTTTAGTTCAATTTGTAGTCACAGTGGGTGTATTTACCCACTTATTTACTATTTTTGTACACAAACCCTTGTATTGTTAGTATATAAGCCCTTTTAATATCAATAGTATTAAAAGAAGAATTTGATATTTGTAAATTTAAAAAAAAAGCATCAAGGCTTTAAAACATTCTTCTTAATAAAGAATAATTAAGGGGCTATATACCCTTGTATTGCTAGTATATAACCCCTTTTAATACCAATAGTATTAAAAGAAGAATTTGATATTTGTAAATTTAAAAAAAAAGCATCAAGGCTTAAAAAAATTTTTCTTAATAAAGAATATTACACCTTATGGCTATTTTAACGATTAAATGTAGCTCTGTTCGTTATTTTTAGTTCTAACAGTCATATTCAATACGACAACTTCTATTCATTAGTCGTTAGTTTTATCATTTGTCAATTTTATATAAACTTGTTGTTATTTATTATATGACGTTGTTACGCAATTATATTGACAACAACAATAAAGAAAATTTTTATTTCATATAAACAGTGGAAAGAAATTATTTTTAAAATAAACTGGTTTTCAGGAACATTTTAATTTTTAATTAAAATGCCTGAACATGTTTTTAAAACAACTGTATCCGTAAGAACAGTTTGGTGATATAATGTAACTGCCTTGTACTTTATATACAAAAGAACGTACGTGAGTTTGCTATCTAATTTAACGGCGAGGACAGTAAAAAAAGGGCATCCTTAAAAATATAAATACGGTATGTTTGCCGTTCGGGGCCGGAGTAGAAGGGCATGGAGCGGACTGTAATTATCAAAAGGAAAACAGAAAGTAATGACGTATTCCTTGTGAAGTACAGGTGTACCTGAATTCCGTTTGTAGCCAACACGGTCTGTGTTTTTCAGCTTGGACTGTCCAAAGTCGTCAGAGCTCGACTACAAACAACTCTCTAATGTTTAACTTTTCATTTGCAGGAGAACGGTCCATGTTTGAAAAAAACCATCCAGACGTATCATATATTATACACATATTAAAATAGTAATTCTCCGTAAAATAATAAAATAATATAATTCTTGTTTCTATCAACGAAGTTTAACTGTAATTAAATTACAGTTTAAGTTTGTTATTCACTATTAAGTCGCATGTCGCATTTTTTCATCCTATTCACTACTTAGCAGAAGGTCTTCTTCAACTTAAGTATGTAAGTTATTATTTATGATAGTCCACAGTACAATATCAATTCGATGGTTACTTTATTTACCTGATCGCTATTAAATTTTCTAGTTGAAGGAGACTCACGGTAACTAGAATAATACGGTAGGGTTCACGCGCATGATGCGCAGTAAATCTTGGTGTCAATGACGTCACACAGACGTATCAGCTGGTTCATCGGTTAAACTGAATGTAGTAATAATCAGTAACTGCTTTTCTTAAATCACTGTTTTCATTAACCACAAACATAATACCCGTTAATAACTATTATTAATGTTATACAAATACTTTCAATGATAATATTATTAATGAGTATATTATATTGATGTTTGTTTAACGGTTGGTTAATATTAAAAGTTGGACTCTCCGTCGGCTTGTCCAATTAATCCAATTAAAATATGGTCGTTTAGTTTTATTTGGAAATGTATCAATAAATAACAACTGTCAAGTATTGAAACAGCTGTTTATATTGAGCATAATAAATATAATTTAGTCTTGAATTATTAAAGTTATAGCTTTTTTTAAATAAAAAACAGTTCTTTTGTCTGAAAATGTTCTATTTTTATTTAATTTGGCCAAATTTTAGTAATAATAATATAAAATAGTATTATTATAAGTATTTTTAGTGTTTTAGTAATAGTTATTAACTGGTTAAAGTCTAGTCGTGGACGAAAACAGTGATTTAAGAAAAGCAGTTACTGATTATTACTACATTCAGTTTAACCGATGAACCAGCTGATATGTCTGTGTGACGTCATTGACACCAAGATTTACTGCGCACCATGTGCGTGAACCCTACCGTATTATTCTAGTTACCGTGAAGGAGACTGTTCAGTGGGTACTCGTTGTTGCATGTCCAGTTTAGCCCAGCTAATGTATACAAATTGTTAAGGAATATTTTTATATTAAATGTTGTTTTAATTCGTAAGGAAAAAGAACTTAATTTTATATAATATATGATCTTGTTTAATGGTTTTATTGCTTACGTAATTGTATGTCAGAAAAAATCGTATTAGGACTTTGTTGTGGAATTTTTCAAGTACACATAATACTTTACACAAACAATAAGTTATCGTTCATAAAAAAATTCTCCATAAAAACAATCACGAATTCTCAGTAATTTGGAGTAAAGAGTTCAGCAAACACGTAAGCAAGTTAAATATCTGTCACACTTTCCACGTCACAACTTCGTCACTAAACAGCCTGGTGTAAGTTAGCCAGAATTAATTCCTATTTTTGAGCTGGTAGCAGTGAAGTTTTGTCTGTTCACTTCTTCAAATGTTAAACAGTTATTTACAATCCTTAGCATTAAGTAGATGACAACTAAAGGTTGTAAACCATCCTCCACTGAACAAATAGAGATATACGTTAAAGGATGCATCGAAGACATTGTATCATGACATATTTTGATTATTGATTTATTATTATAAAACGCGTATTTTATTTAATTTAAATAGGACTAATGAAGGTTTAATGTTTTTAATTATTAGACATTTATAGCCATTAGATTGCTTAATATATATATATATATATATATATATATATATATATATATATATATATATATACATATATAACGAACAACACTTACCAATCTTTTGTGTTTTTAACATTCAAAATCGATATCTGTCTCGAAAGACCATATTTTTTTTTAATTACTTTATTTTTCTCTAATATTTATTCTTTATCAATTAAACACAGGAATTGGTATGAATAAATGATGATAGCATAATTGAGATGCATTGATGTTTTAACTTAAGACTTTAACACTGCTTATAAATATGAAAATATTAATTAAGGGTGTCAGGCTGGGTGAAAAAGAAGACATATTATTTTATTCTTAATTGTAGACTATGGAACTTTTGCGTCTTGTGAAAAAAATCACCGCTTCTCCTAAGTGATGAAACAACTTGTCGTTAAAGTGGGAGAGACTGCAGCATTGTCATCGAAATAAATTAGGCATATAAGTTATGAATAATATACACTAAAATAATTAACAAGTAGCTTTAGTAAATAAGTTAACCTTGTGTTTAACATAGTCATGTACACATGTATGTCTGTCTGTATGTTAGACCCTTATGTATTACTTCAGATCGTCTGGTGATCATCAGTTTACCAATTCGAGTTATTTTATTAATTTAATTGCTCATGAAGAAATGTTTAATTTACAACAGCAATATACATAAAAAAGTACAATTATCAAACTTAGAAATTGACTGACCACTTAACTAGTAGTGTGGGCAGTTTATATATATATATATATATATATATATATATATATATATATATACACATACATGATACAATATATATACAACTAAAAATCCATTATTATTTAGAGTTTAGCACAGACAATTAATAAAAATAAAAAGATGCTATCTACTTGTTTTTTATAAAAAAACATATAAAGGAATATAATCATATTTATAAAAATAGTATATAGCATTTACAAAGCTAGAAAAGCTTAAGATTATGAGAAGTAAAATAAAACATAATATGACTGGACATGGGCTTATTTAATGCAGGCTTAAACAAATAACATGAGAAATATTAGCTTAGTACTTGATATAAATATTCTATATCATACTGACTTAGCAGCCAAATCTTTAAACATTTACAAAATTTATTAAAAGTGTTTACTTGTTTATGTTGTAAGGGAGTTGATTACAATATTTACGTGCAAGGTAGCTATAAGAATGTCTAAAAATGGATTTGTTTACTTTCAGTGATCTAACATTGCCTGCACAATAGCTCCATGTGTTATTATGACATATTACATTATTTTCTGTATTGCCACTTCATTTATAAAATTGACTTAAAACTTGAAAACAAAAAGATGTTGGAAAGGCAGTATTTTTAAAGATCGGTATAGTGGGAAGGATCTTTCCTTTTTCCGCTTTTTAAAAATAATACGCAAAATATAATTTTGATATGTTCTGAATTTATATATTAATGTTTTAATGGTGCTACCAAAACATACAATACCATACTGTAGGCGTGAATGAATTAATGCAAAATAAAGTGATCTTAACAATGACGTTTTACAAAAATTTCTTAAAAAGTAGAATGTTCGAATGGATGGTTTTATTTTATTGTGTAGAGATAACATGTGTTTTTTCCATCTTAGTTTACTATAAAAGATAAGTCTGAGATACTTAATACTTTTTGCGCTCCGAATTGTTTCACAGTTACATAAAAATAAATTACAGTTACAGGAATGTAATTTTATCTGAAAGGGTAAGTTACTACCAATTGGGTCAAAATATATAAATTTTGTTTTATTAATGTTAACATTCATTTTGTTTAATGTGCACCATTCTCTTAGTAACGGTATGTCATTATTTATATTATTCTCTACAACTCTAAAATGCTTATCTTTGTAAAAGCAGATACACCTCCTTTCCAATGAATATTTAGCAAATCGTTAATAAAAATTAAGAATAAAGTAGTTAAAAGCACTGATCTTTGGTGGTCGCCGACTTCAATTTCTTGTTGAGAAATTGAATGTTAGATAAATTAATGTTGAATGTTAATCATGGTATGTTAAATAAAAACTAATGAAAAACCTATCAAATATGCTAATGTTTTGATTGGTAAACATCGAAATTTTACATTTACTTTTATGAAATATAAATATTGGTGTTTATTTGTTTATACTGAAGTAGCGAATGGGTTAGAAACTAGGAAATTATAAAATACATACTCAATAGTTTATTAATACAAAAAAGGATAATTGTGAAAAAACTATAACCTATAGTGCCAGGGATCTGAAATAGTAACAAAATAAAATTAGATAATCATAATTTGAACTAACGATCTTATTTATAATAAATAATAAATAAATAAAAAACAACTCCAAGTGATCCAAGATTCTGGAATTGTTACAAAACAAAGAACAATTTACAAATTACGTCTTAACATATCCTAAATGTTGGCTAGGACCCAAGAGTTCACTCGGCTCTCTTTCGAAGCCTATATTGAGGTCACATAGTGGCACTTCCGTATCTTGTTTTAGCACTAGTACTGACTGAAATGTAAAATAACAAAATTATGAGGAAAAATAAACTATGCATTACTTTGAACAAAAAATAAACTATTGTCGGCACAGATATTATGTTTACACGACTTTGAAAATTGTTTACTAAGAAACTAAGAAGACTATGAAAAATCCAACCTCACAATTGTTTCCCCGGGTAATACTACGTAAAGAATTAGGAATTTTTAAAGGTTATTATAATTTTCATTCGATTTGGAATAAAAATAAAGTGACATTATAATTAGTTTCACACCTTTACACTCTTTACTGATTTATATTTGAATACGAGGTTGACAGGAGTGTTTTATAAATGTATCAGGTTTATAAATGTAGTAAAATTAAGTCAGTTTTAACGAGATTATTAATTAATTAAAACTATTAAAATTTATTTACAAATGTTTATACTATACTTTATAAGTAATGCTTGAAAATAAAAGTGGCAGCTCTAATAGAATGTTAATAGCATGGCCTCATTCCAATCTGTCCCCGCCTTGGTTCCTTGGTTCGTGTTCCTCTAGCCGACAATGTCTTGGCTCCACACCCGCTGATCTCATCCCCTCACAGTGTTGCCCAGAGTATATCTGTCTTAAGTTATCGGATTGTTTCATTTCACAATAATTTTATCTTCTATTCATTGAATATGTCTTATTGTCCAAACCACCTTAACTTAGCGTGTCTTAACGTTTAACTGTAATTCGGAACGAGTTTTCCCAGCTTAATATGTAAACATACGCATTACGTACAATTTGTCAGTCAGTGTTCCAAACATTCATGAAATACATATGACGTACAATTTGTCATTCAGTGTTCGACACGAATGTGATTGACAAATGGATGTGATACCTCCGTCATGAATATGAAATACATATGACGTACACTTTGTCAAGCAGTGTTCGACACATTCATGAAATACATATGACGTACAATTTGTCAATCAGTGTTCCAAACATTCATGAAATACATATGACGTACAATTTGTCAATCAGTGTTCCAAACATTCATGAAATACATATGACGTACAATTTGTCAATCAGTGTTCGACACGAATGTGATTGACAAATGGATGTGATACCTCCGTTATGAATATGAAATATATATGACGTACATTTAATTATGTGTGACATGGATATTTTTGTATCTGCAGTAATAGCCTACTTTTGTGTCAATTAAATACTTCTGTGAGGACGGTATGCTTTATACAGACAGATGGTCGTACGCAATACTAAAATACGTTCCTCTCAGTGTTCAACGTATTTGCCAATTAACGAGTCACTAATGACAAAGCGCCAATGAGGCGCTTAGTGTGTTGATTAGCGTAATTGAAAGCAGCCTGTCTTGTCAGGCCAACTTAGTTAAAGTTACAGCTCCTGGAAGACGAGCAAACGTTGTCGATACAGACACTCTTAGTGATATCAATGGCTCATAAATGATTTACGAGTTTGAATTTCATTAAAACATATAGAACTGTATATTTCTTTAATTTAAGTTTTGGTAGAAATTAGAAAAACCAAAACGTCATACAACATAAGTTAATAGAACACACAAAAAGATAGACAAATTGATTTCCTTTCTTTTTGAGCAGGGTAAACGTGATAAACCGAGACCGACCAATGCCTTCTTTTTTCCTTTTTTTTACTTTTTCCCATATGCGTTAGCATAGGGCCCCGTAAACCAAAAGAAATGGGTTTTTCAAAAAAACAATTTGGTGTCTGTCCGTATGTGTGTCTGTGCACTTCGCTGGGGACCAAACAGATGAATCGAATTTTATTAAATTTGGTATGTATGCGTATTTCATCATTATCTTCAGGCCGTTTCTTCACTTTTATAAATTTTAATTTTTTAATGGGCAAAAAACATACTAAAATGTAATTTTCTCAAACACGGCTCTAACTATTTTGATTACATTTTCAGGAAAGATGTGAATTACTATTTAAAATATCTTAGTAAAAACCGAATGTCCCTAAATTTAATAGTTTTTTAGTCATGACCATTTTTTTACGGGCAAAAACTTAAAAAATGTAATTTTTCAAGTTTTATTCTAACGATTTTGGTTAAATTTTTAATAAAGATGCAAATTACAATTAAAACTATTTTAGTTACCATCCCACTAAGTTGGGGCTGGAGGCCGAAGGTTGGAAGCAACAACTCAAGTTGTTGAAAGTTGTTTACATAAAATCTGGCTATGCGAGTAAGTGAACATCTGTTTTTGACAATAATCTTAATTTTGTACATTTTTTAAACAATCTAACATAACAAATGGATAGAAAGGAAGTCTGTGCCAGTTACCTGCTACCATTTATTTTTTAGAAGGTATTGAACCGATCTACTGTAATATTTTTACCTTCTTTTGTAGTGTGTTATCTTTAGTCATGTTAATTTGTGTTTTGTGTTGTTCCACTAACTCTCCTATTTAGTTTTTAATCGAATTTAGTCGAACATAGTTTTTTTAGATTAGCTTTATTTCCAATTTCATTATCACGAGCATATATATATTTTATACATTGTACGTTCAATACATATTTTGATTTCTTTATTTCTCTATTTGAATACATGCTGTACATGAGAAATTTATTTCTTATCAACTAAAAAAGTACAACAAATCATTAATAACTAAGTCATTAAATAGAAGTCATCTTCAACAAATTCATTATTAGAGTAATAGGACTTACTAGGGTTTTTTAAAAAACTTTTTAAAGAAATAGTTTGTCAACCGTGTTTACATTTGTTTTAAGGATTTTATTCATGACTCTTCATGACATGTAAGCAGCTTCATTAAGGAATGGTGGGTTTGGTAAATGACCATTTTCCTTCTGGCATTGTATTTATTTTCATATTTAAAAGTAACAACATTTTATTTTTTAAGGAAAACTTGCAAATTTCAAAAATATAGGTACTAGGTAGATTTAAAATATTTGTTGACATAACAATTGGTTTGCAGTGCTCTTTATATGATTTTTTGTGTATAATTGTGATGGCTCTCTTTTGTATCATAAAAATTCTGTTGAGAATTGTCGCTGAAGTGTCACCCTATACAACTAGCCCATATGTCATGATGAAATGTGGCGTAATAGACTTTTTTCATTGTATTCAAGGTGACATAATTGGATAGAATTTTGAGAAAGAAACAGTCAGAATTAAGTCTTTTAACAATGTAATCAATGTGAAAATTAGAAGAAAGTTTGGAGTCTACGAATACTCCTAGAAATGTTACAACATCTGTTTTGTTAGATTTATTTTGAATTTCTATAGTTTTGTTTTTAGGATTTTGGAAAGTTAATAACTGTGGTTTTGTATCATTTAATTTCAGTCCATTCACAGAGAACCAATAGCGTAGTTGTTTTAAACAGGTTTTTGTTTCCCATTGGAGTGTTTCTATATACTTGGCTCTGATTACAGCGGAAGTATCATCTGCATATTGAATTAGCTTACATAAGCTTGAGCCTAATTGAACACTAGAAGCCAAGTCGGAAACATATATCAAAAACAAAGTAGGACACAACATTGAGCTCTGGGTACAACAATTTTTGTTAATATTCCAGCAAGATTTTAAGTGAAGACAAAAAGTACAATTATTTATGACTAATTTTGTAATGATATATATATATATATATATATATATATATACATATATTATTTTTACGGATAACCAGTCAATCCTTTAGTGAAAGTTTGATTTTAATTTTTATTTCTAGATAGTTAAGGGAAAACTGCATTAACTAACTTACACATTGCATTATTATTTTTATTAAATTAGCAGTATTAGATGATATTTGCTTGCATAAAGGTACTACGTGTTCTAATGTACCACGTTTACTGGTCCATATATCGGAACTATACATTTTATAAGGATTATAACGTACCAATAATTAGGTTTATGATGTCTAGAAGTCAAGAACACGTTGTTTCAGAAACTCGATAGGAAATTTTTTTCTTGAAAATTTAAAATTCTGAAATTTATAAAAATTTTGGAAAACGGAGTGTTTTCCAAAGGTTTTATAAATTTCAGAATCTTAACCACGTATTGATGTATAAATACGACTCACTAACCGGTTTTGAGTAATAACAGTGTAAAGTTTATGTGTAGTGAAAACTAGTTCAAATTTCGTTACTTTTTTATTCCAACTAGAATAAAAATTATCAAGCATTTAAAAAAAATGCATTTAAAAATGCGTATTTCATAATGTGTGTAATTAATCTTAGAAAAAAAAGGTATGATTTGATTGTTCATTGGCCTTTTAATTTCTTAGAAAACAACCTTCAAACTTGGATACTCATAATTTCTGTGCTGACAGTAATTTAGATTTAGACAGATGATTTAGATCCAATGTGTCAATTTAATAAAACAAACCCTTTAACATATTAATTTTTCAATTATAGTTTTATTCTTTTGTACATTTTCTCAAAAATTTGTTTTTTAAAATAATTATTTATTATTCGATATTCTTGAGTCCGTAACGAATTTAAGAGTATTAACGGGGGGTGGTAGCGTGTCTAATGTTGAATGTAACAATAAAGTACGTACGGTACGTTTTAAAAGTTAGTGACTTCACAAAAATTAACTCACGTTACTTATTTTAGCACAATTTACGTTTTTTACACTACATACCACTTTATAAATGGAAATTATTTATAAAATTTCAAGCGTATAATTCTTAAAATGTAACTTCATTGTGCACTTACACTATCTTTACATTATCGGGCAGTTCAAAAAAATACCTAATGTAGATATTTTTGTGATGTAGACTCTACCGACTGTATACATTACTTAATAATGAGCCCAAGAACTTAAATGAATTTAGGACATATTTGAATAATTAATTTATTTTAAAGTTTTTCAAATAAAAATCGCTCAGTTACTAAATAAAAAGAAAATATATTAAAAACTTGTTTTTTTTTATTTGTTCTGTAGAAATGAATCTATTGCACATCGACTAGTTACCAAATCGGGTTTTAATGTCCTTCTTATATTATCATGTTATTTAAGCCATCTTTGAGCGATTATATGAAATAACCTAACTTTGTTATGTAAACAAAGAGTACCAGAGTGAACACAAATTGGATTATTATTGGTTACAAACCTAATAAAGTGAACCCATAGCGATTGTAACACAGGCTTTTAGATCGTAATCCAATATATATACAAAGCTTCCCTTAAATTATTTCAGTTCACTTTGTGTTTTATTTAGTAATATATATGTATATTTAAATATACGAAAGGCAAATCCCTAGCTGACTCACTCATCACTAATTCTTTCTTTTCCCATGTAGGTAGAGAGCTGAAATTTCGTACAACGTTTCTTTAGGTCTTAAATAGTACAACTAAAGTATTTCCGTCTTGACATAATACTCTTAAGAGGTAGAAACCTCCCTTAAAATATTGTCCCATAAGGATAAGATTGGGTTGATTTAAGTAAATTAATAAATTTATTATTAATAAATTAATAATAAAAGCTCTTTTGTGAATAAATAAAACATGTTCATTTTCTAGGTTTTACATTATACTATTGATGCATTTTTAATATTATACTGTGAGTTTAATTTTTTTTACTGTCTACGCCAGTTGAATTTTGAACGTGTGATTCAAAAGTTGTTGAGAAACAACTGTACAAACCCCTATGGCAAATTTATATGAACCTTCCGGGATTTGATTCCGTGACCATCTGTATACGTATATATAGGCTTGCAAGATGCCTTTTTAAACAATCAACCTATCTTTAGCTGTTAAACAAAAAACAAATGAAATGAACACGTTTGAAATAGGCTAAGTAATACCATAGGATATTTACACTGATAAATAGGTAGGAACGCAAGTAATGTGAGTGATATACTGTAAATAAATTTAATATTGTGATTTAACATTATACAGTTAATCTACTAGTGTTTATAGTCGAAAGTCACATGCCGAGGTGTACCGAAGCGTGCAGAGGTATCTTCTAGTATACATATAAACAGATGATGTAATAAGTTTTACTGATCTAGAGTCACTAATTGTGTTCATTACTGCAGTTACCCTCAGAGACGATTGAAATAACAAGCTTCGTTACACTAATTATGATTACTGTACAAACTGTGTATGAACAAGGTTATATAAGTGGTTAACTTCATATATGAACACTGAGCTGACGTGGTGGCTATGGCTTCGGATTGCGGAGAGCAAGATCCAAGGTTCGAGTCCCCAACTAAGCTAACGGTCGGTACTTCACTCGTTGAATAACGTTCACGTCCATGTAAGTGAAGTTAAAAAATGTATACATATATACTTGTTTTACGAATGGATTTTAATAAAATCTTGTTTACATGGATTTAAGAACTCTATAGTATTGATATAATTAGAGTGATCAGCAACAGTGTATAGAAAGTAGATGTTCCAAAGTGTACAATCTAGCTCCTAGTAAAGAGATAAACGCTTTGATTTTCACTAATCGGAAGTAATTTACGCAACACAAGTTTGGTAAACACGAGGGCTGGTACTTTACAAACTTCATTCATCAGAAACTTCACAAACTTCAAACGGAACATTACAGTTTATTCATTACATTTCACTAATTAAATACTCATGAAAGGATTTTAGTTATTTAACTTAATGATCTACGTAAATTTACATAGAACCACTATGGATTGTCAAGATTAACCATACATTTTGTCAATATATATGTTTGTTTGCAATACCACTGTAAGTGTATGAACGGGTGGGTCGGTCAATGCCACTGTACGTGTATGGGCGGGGTGTGGGTCAATGCCACTGTACATGTATGGGCGGGCGGGTGGGTCAACAGCACTGTACGTGTACGGGCGGGGTGTGGGTCAATGCCACTGTACGTGTATGGGCGGCGGGTGGGTCAATGCCACTGTACGTGTATGGGCGGCGGGTGGATCCATGCCACTGTACATGTATGGACGGGCGGGTGGGTCTGCAATCAAACTAGCGGCTTCAATAAACTCCAACGATTGGCGTTCCCCCCCCCCCCCACCAAAACTCAGAACGCTGACCACCGTGCCACTAGCGATCGTAAGTTGCAGAGCTGACTGTTCAGAGGCCAGACATAGCCATCCGTCTTATTATTTGTATTTTTGAATAACCTATTTTTTATATTAAATTCCAAACGACAATTATAACTGTGTAGACTAATGAGGAGAGCTGTGTTAATGAGCCTGTACTTGTCGCACACACACACTTCACTTTGTCGATTATTCCCAATTACGTAAGTCAATAGTCTTGACAAAGAGGAATGCAAACAAAGACATTCCATCCTTAATTTCACAAGTATTTCGGAACAAAATGACTGCTATTGCTTATTTTAAAAATATACCTTAGTTTTAAATCATACTAATTTAGTTAATTAACATTATTAATTCGGTACAATTTATGTTTCTGATTTGAAATAACAAGATCGTGAAAAAAGCTAACGGCCATTGATTATTTATTTAAAATATAGCAAAACTGGCTTTAAATTGTTAAAAAATTGTCGACTCAGTACAGTAGAGACAGGACCGTAGAGCTGACGTCTGGTTCGAGCATGCGCATCAATGGATTTCCATCTCCAACGAAAGTTTTACATTCATATCAATAAATAAACATCTCGTAAAGAACAAAATCAGCTGTTTTTGTTTTCTTCGTATATGTTTTTATTATTTAAAGATTGCTTACATTTATATTTAATTAAAAAATCGTATGTTAATGCTTTAATAAAACGTATTATATAAATCACTGAATTTCGTGGAGTAAACTATGTTGACACAAGCACCATTCAACAAACTATATAAACATAGCAGCCAACCTAAATCATATCTAAGGCTAGATTTTGAAGACGCTGTACACAATAGACGTAGGAGATATATGGTGGGGGATATTCACTACCTTTCCTACACGCCTATAACCATGACCCGGTCTGTGCAATTCTTTGCATATTGAAATAGTTTTTAAGTGCTGTAGTATATTAATCAGTCCAGAATGTCCATATTTTCCATAAGAGCTTTAGTTCTTTCGCTTTAGGTTTATTTATAGAAGGAACTAATAGCAATAATTGTTTGAACTTATATAGTCCATTACGACAATTCCAAAATATATCTGATCGATGATTAAGGAGAAAGTGACTAACTAAAGAGTCAGGTAGTTCATCGAGTATTCATAAAGGGATGTGTTTATTAATAACAGCCTCATTGGCAACGAATATACTGATCTCCTTGCTGAGTCGGGAGCGACTCCATTTGTAGGGCCCGAACTATAATAGTATGTGGCATTGGACTAGTGATGAGACGAGTCGAGTACTAGAGCGACTCGAGTCAATCGTACTCGAGTACACACCTAACTCGAGTACTGGTCTCGAGCTCAAAGTACTCGGTGTCCTCGTCGTGGCTGAGGGGTGGGGAGCGTAGAGCTATTCGAGTCAGATTCTGAACTCGCCATTTTTAATTCTGTAAAAGAGACCGAGTCCGAGTTCAAACTGAAGAGATCGAGTCAGCTAAAAATGTAGGGCGAGCACAGTACAGACCTAACCTAACTCAGTTAAATTTAAGAACTTTATAAAACTGTTTTAAACGATTCTGCATATGATGTTAGTTTAATATGTAATTGTATGGTAATCAATCCATAAACAATACGACATTTTACTACATTTTAATATGATAATAATAATCCTAGTCTTAACCCTCGAGCCGACAGTTTTAAAAACTCTTGGATGGAGAAAATATATGTAACAATTTTAGATCGTGATAGTAATTTATTATTTTTAATGGTACTAACCATTTATAAAACAAACATAACAGTTAACAATTTTAGATGTTACAATACAAAATGAATTACCAAATGAAAACCTAAAACAAATAATCATAAACTAAAACCGTCGTGAACCTCTGTTTCCATATTGGTAATACTTCGTCAAAAAGACGGAAGATTTCGGACCAAGTCCAAGATGTAATTGCTGAGCGAGTCCAGCGAGTACTTTGTACTCGCCTCGTCTCATCACTATATTGGACTTACCACTGCCATAACTGAAATACTTACCTTGGCGAGAAACCGTCACCAAAGCAGCGGTCTCAAGCTGTCTTTGCAAAATATCTGGAGAGGCACCTCATCATCAAATCACTTATCATCATGAATCAGAATGACGTCAGGATGGTTATTGCTTAATACTAGACACGGCCACTTCAGGAAACATGGAAAAGATCGATATCTACAAAGAAGACACCAGTTGCTGGCTCTGTCATGAGGCTCTTGAGTTTCCTAACACCTGTTAACTGAGTGCGATGCTCTGGAACTCAGGGGAAGGGGAATTTTCGGGACTGAGCTCTCGGGGAAAATAATGTTAGAATTCTAGGAAAAAGATAATTGTTATTTTTATTTATAGTTAAAACATATAAGAGCGAATATGTATTGGGATGAGTGTAGACGAACGAGTTGGTCAGAGTTGGTAAATAAGATTTACATATTTTAAATAGTTTTATAGTCTGGGAAGTCTATTGGGTACTGCATATCGTAGAATATGAACCACGTAGACTATGTAGTATAGGTCTGATGTCATACATTCGACAAGTCTGATCTTCCATGGAAATCATCCGGATCCATCGATGTATACTATACATCGATGTCCGGATCTTGCCCCCCCTCCTCAATATGGATACCTAACGTGTTTACGGTAATATTCATGCTGATAGCAATCATTAAATGGTCACTGTTTAAGTACTAAGAGGTCCAGAACGGAAACTATTAACCGTTTCAACATTCAGCCCCAACAGAACTGCCTTAATATCGGTAATGATATAATCCAGGAAGTTGAACGATATTTTACATAGCTAATTTATGTGACCATCATTTGAAAAGCAATTTCACTGGTATTTAGGGATTTAAGAAAGCTATAACTTCGACCTTTATGACAAGTTTTAGTTAAAAAAAAAAAAAAACTATTTTAGACACAGTGATTTTTCTTTTTTACTTTAAATTAAAGTAAACTGCAAAACAAATAATTATTTATTTTTTATTTTCACGTTTCACCACATGTTTTAATTACCGAGGAAAAAAGGTTAACACCAAATACAGATCACCTGATCAAGTAAAAGTAGTGTGTGCTACACTCTCAAGGTGAAATGTAGAACTACAATAAATCAAAACATATACAGTACTGTTGTTGTGAGAACTTCAATCTGCTTATGGCATGTGAAACTACATTAAACCACACAGTCATATGTTTTTTGTAAACAATTCAGATTCTCCATTTGAATAACATGGGATCTTTAGGAGCCCGTGGGGCGGGACCCTGTGGACGGATCTGCATCAAACTTCACAGAAATCATCTCGGGAGTATACAGGACAACATCCTAAAGTTTCATGGTGATCGGTTGGATGGTTTGGCAGCGCATAAACTTCAAATATACAAACATCCTCTTTTATAAATATATATATATATATATATATATATATATATATATATATATATATATATACAAAAATAGCATACCTAAGAGTTTTGTTGGACTATATGTAGAAATAATCTGTAGCATGTTTTAGGATAGCTAGCCTATTGATGACTAATGTATACATAAAGTCGTTATTTTAATACACTGCTCAAATAAATTAAAATAAAATAATAAGAAAGACATATCATTTAAAATGGCATATTTAGGTCTATTTTAAAATTATTTAGTTTTTTTCATTCGAGATCCATCTTAAATTCACTCAAATTCAACCATTCTAAAAAATTCCTTGGTCAACAAATATACACTGCTACGGTATATTTAATAAAAACTGACCATTTTATATATACTAAAACGTTAAAGAACTTATTAATATTTACTCAGAGTATAGAAACATTTTGTTCAAATATATAAAAACAAATACTGTATTAGCACTGAGACCTGCAGTTAAAGGCAAATGGCTAATTTTCATTTTAACATAATTAAACGTAAATTCATGATCATCGTCAAACTCAGGCTATGCCTTGACATTGAATTTCCAGAGTTAACCAATCGCTCCTCTAAAATAGCAATTTTGTTTTTGGAAATTTAAGTTTTAATGATCCAAGTTTGTGTTTGAAAAGTTTGACGTACGTCTTGACGTATGTTTCCTGAACTGTTGAAATGAGCTACAAGTTATTCGTGTCTATTTTCAAGGTGAAGAGTTTAAGAGTTTATGCAGTGAAGCACCAGGTGAGATATAAAAGTAGTTTACCACTTATTGAAGAATTAATAAATTTTGTAGTAAAAGCTACTCTGTTTGTGAATTAATAGGTCTTGTGTATTTTGTAATTATTGTACAATTTTTTATCGTTTATTTGTAAGTTGAGGAAAGTCAAATTTCCAACTTTTATCTTCGCTAGATTTTTTTATTATTATTGCAGTCTTTTTAACTAATGTCTAAACCATTTAACAGAACAATAAAGATCTTAATCTCTTTTACAAGACCTAAATCGTAGAATTTTAGCGTTGTAAAATAAGTACTGTAAATATCTGGCAATCAGACAGGATATAATTGTTTCTGATTTTTTTAATTTGCTTAACGAGCAATATTCTGTTTTTCGAGAATCAGTTTTAAATGTTTACATTTTTAAATGGTAATCCTTTAATTCCGATAGTATGAATTCGGATCACCAATCCAGTCGACATACGCAATGACACAATCTGTCCATATGGAGGTAATGCAAAATTCAGATCATAACAATTGGGATTAACCTTTGATAGCGAGCTTCACGTATCCAACGCACTTGAGTGCCGCTTCCCGGTTCATAATGACTCCAAACAGGGTGAATCATACCTAGTGAATCATAAAATTGGGACTAACCTTTGATAGCGAGCTTCACGTATCCAACGCACTTCAGTGCCACCTCCCGGTTCACAATGACTCCAAGCAAGGTATAATACCAGACTACCTAGTGAATCATAACAATTGGGATTAACCTTTGATAGTGAGCTTCACGTATCCAACACACTTGAGTGCCGCCTCCCGGTTCATAATGACTCCAAACAGGGTGAATCATACCTAATGAATCATAAAATTGGGACTAACCTTTGATAGCGAGCTCCACGTATCCAACGCACTTCAGTGCCACCTCCCGGTTCACAATGACCCCAAACAAGGTATAATACCGGACTACCTAGTGAATCATAACAATTGGGATTAACCTTTGATAGCGAGCTTCACGTATCCAACGCACTTGAGTGCCGCCTCCCGGTTCATAATGACTCCAAACAGAGTGAATCATACCTAGTGAATCATAAAATTGGGAAGTGCCACCTCCCGGTTCATAATGACTCCAAACAGGGTATAATACCGGACTACCTAGTGAATCATAACAATTGGGATTAACTTTTGATAGCGAGCTTCACGTATCCAACGCACTTGAGTGCCGCCTCCCGGTTCACAATGACTCCAAACAGGGTATAATACCGGACTACCTAGTGAATCATAACAATTGGGATTAACCTTTGATTGCGAGCTTCACGTATCCAACGCACTTGAGTGCCGCCTCCCGCTCCACATTGACTCCAAACACAGGGTATAATACCGGACTACCTAGTGAATCATAACAATTCAGATTAACCTTTGATAGCGAGCTCCACGTATCCAACGCACTTCAGTGCCGCCTCCCGGTTCACAATGACTCCAAACAGGGTATAATACCGTACTACCTAGTGAATTTCTCTTTATCAAATAGAAGCTTTGAACAGAGTTTTTATTTAAAAAAATTAAAGTGTACCTAGTGAACAACATTTTCAAAGCTTATTTTAATTCCAGTTCAGTGCCGAGCCTGAAATATTTAATTCACTTCTTCGCTTGTAATGTAAGGTATTTAAGTTTTTATCTTTAACTAATTATTTCTGGAATAATACATCAAAATAGATATATAGTATTTTTCATAAACTTTTTCGGCCGTGCGTAGCATAAACAGTTAAGATATGTCAGATCTTTGCAAATGAAATGTTACTTTAAAAATGCTGGTAAATAAGGATACATAATAAAACATTTTATGCATGCAAGTTGTAGTATAACATGTTTTGTAAGTTCATGTCACCAAACGTACACAACACATTTCAGTTAATTCCATAGCTGTACATCAACAACTTATATAAACCATAAACTACCAAGAGCACACACCGTTAACATTAACTCGCTTACTCTGTAACCCTGCACAATGCAGTCCCCTCCTCTTGTGTTGGGAAGTTTTCCCCATAAATTAGCTTTCTCTGTAACCTACACGTGTTGTTACCACTTCTAGTCTTGATAAGTGATCGTAAACTAGGTTCCTCTTAACTGATGTGGTTTTGTCTCCGCCGGTGATGTCTGTAAGTACCCATAAACCTTCCTCTGTAACCTACACGTGTCGTTACCACTTCTAGTGTTGATAAGTGATCGTAAATTAGATTCTTCTTAACTGACGTGGTTTTGTCTCCGCCTGTGATGTTTGTAAGTGTCCATAAATTAGCTTTCTCTGTACCCTACACGTGTTGTTACCGCTTCTAGTAATGATAAGTGTTCGTAAACTAGATTCCTCTTAGCTGAAATGCTTTTGTCTCCGCCTGTGATGTTTGTAAGTGCCCATAAATTAGCTTTCTCTGTAACCTACACGTGTTGTTACAACTTCTAGTGATGATACGTGTTCGTAAACTAGGTTCCTCTTAACTGAGTAAGTGTTCATAAATTAGCTTTCTCTGTACCCTACACGTGTATTTACCACTTCTAGTGTTGATAAGTGTTCGTAAACTAAATTCCTCTTAACTGACGTGGTTTTGTCCGCTTGTGATGTTTGTAAGTGTCCATAAATTAGCTTTCTCTGTAACCTACACGTGTTGTTACTACTTCTAGTGTTGATAAGTGTTCGTAAACTAGGTTCCTTTTAACTGACATGGTTTTGTCTCCGCCTGTGATGTTTATAACTAATTTCCTCTGCAAACTACCTCTCATGTTGGTATGTATTATACTAGCTCTCTCTCTTCAACCTTGCACAAAATTGGACCTACTTCTTATGTTATGCTCTGCAAGGTAAGTGGTTACAGATCACCTTTCTATGTAACTTTTCACGGTGTTTTCTATCACTCCCTTTGGACGTTTCCTTATAAATTTATCTCGTTAACTACATTTTGATTCTCTACAACGTTGCCTCAAGCTTTAGTTTCTGGTCTGTATAAAAACTCAAATTTAAGGTTTTAATGTGGGAAAGGAGATGGATATTATAGCTTTTGGCATTAAGTTGTCTGAATCACACGTCACTATCAGACCATGGTTACATGTTAAAGTACCCAAGATAAATTCGGAGAGTCTTACTCAAATTTATACGTGACAGATTCGCAAAAAATAAACGTAAAACACTATATACAAATACAAGCGGAATAATGACATCAAAAGGAATATGAGGATGAACTTATTCTGGTTCTTGTTTATCCATGAATCAAACGTTTCTCTAAACGAAATATATTTTATATAATATTAGATACACTTGATGTTTGTTTGAGAATGGGTTAGCTTTGTGGGGTCATTCAAGTTTTGTACAGGAAGTTTTTAATTTAAAAAAAGTAATTATAATAATAATTAGAGCCAGAACTCATGATCACTGCTGACCTCTTTATCAGACTTTAATCTTGTATAATATTTAATCTATATATTTATCATACTCTTACTTATATAAGATCTAACATATATCAGAATTTACTCACAGACTGAACATACAAAAATACAACACTAGGGGAAGAAAGAAATTTGACTTACTGCAACATCGACTCGCAAAAACAGGTAACTCACTTTTTAATAGCTGTGTAAAATCTTTTAATAAATTACACCACACTACTCAGCTTACTCCACTTAATAGGGTTACGATTATAATACATGAATGGCTGATTGACAATCATTTTACAGTGTAAATGAAGTTTTAGACAAAGAAATAGACATAATTTTTAGTCTACTCTAGTTATTTTTACAGTTTTATATTTTACATAGTTATACATAGCATATTGTTATTTATTTATTGTTATTTTTTACTATCGTTACTATTTACTATCGTTATTTTTATTATTGTCATTCTTATGTGACGCAGCCTATTTTCATGTACAACGGATCAATAGCAATAAAGGTTCTTATGTGTTAATGCAACGGGAAGTCGTGAAAGCCCTGCAACATGTATTATGAATACTCATGATTACATTCTCACACCAATTCCTGTAGGTTTATTTTAGTTAAAACGATAATCATTCATGCGTAACTTTCATACACACATATATGTTCTAATAAGTACGATACCCGTCAAAATAACCCCTTTTTTCGGAGAAATTACATACTTTTCGAAAGTGAAAACAATATTTACAATATCACGAATGAACTAAGTTCAGTTAGGAAAGAAAAGGGGAAGAAATTTGCTTTTTTGTTTACAGCCATAAAATACGTGGTTTTTACGAAACTAATTATCAACTCCGAATGTTATCAAATCCTCTTCGTTATTTTTTTCAAGCGATATAAACGACTCACTATCCCCTCTCCCTGCACCTACCATCAGACATTCAGGTGTTGACAAAAGTAGGAGGGGGAGTAATCCTGTCCCGTCCTGTCCAACCGAGCGTGCTCGGACACGCCGCATCATGTATCCCACGGGCATTAACCATTGTTGTCGTATTAGCTTGTTTCATATGAGAAATATATTACTTGGTTGATGTAGTAACATATTATGCTAATCCTCTTCACAACTTTTAAATAGATAAAATATGAAATAGTATAAAATTATAGCAGCGTGTATTTTGTTTGATTATTTATTAATCTACTATTAAACCTGAATTAAATTTATGTTCAGTGCAAGCTGTATATTTGGACTAAACGATACTCAGATGATATGTGAAAAATTTATACATAATACTTAATCTTATTTGATGTTTTCGCAGTATATATTAAAATGTTAAACAGATAAAAAATCTGTTCAGTTATCTCTGGTAAAATTGTATCCATTTTTAATATTAACGATGTTCAAAAATAACAATGGGTGCGAGGTAATCTAGTGTACTGAAGTAGGTGGCCTCAAGTAGTCTCCACGTTAGTATACGGCCTACTAATTATGCATTTAATTAGGTTACACCATATTTTTTCTCCTGTTTTTTTGATTACATATTCGTTTATAATTAATTGTTTTTGTAGCAAATAAATAATTTATTTCAAACATTAAAACTTTACTTCTATTTGAAAAAAAATTGGAAGACAATATTTTATATTTGTAATTAGTTTACTTGGGTTATGGCTATTATTTACCGGAATGGTTATTAATACTGGGAGAATCCCATTAGTCAAATTTAATTTTACCATAAAAGTAAATTTTATACAAAAATTAAAACATTAAAAAAAACTGAATGATTGTATTCAAAATACAGTTTTTTACATGAATTTAAGCCTATCTAACATCTTATTAATTGATTTATTAATTTACATTTTAATGTTTAAAAGTCTGATGGTTTCAGCCTGTATGTTTCTCTATTTGCAGGCAAGCGTTATACGGCACGTAACGATGACGCCGAGAGACGTGTGCGGTCTGATGGGACAGGACAATATACGTCCTGACACAATGAAATATTCACCGGTACTAAACCGGGAACAGAAGACACGCACGTGACGTCACCGGCCAGAGTAATGACGTCATGGAAACAAACGGGGAATGTCAAAAAAATATTTGTTGTCTGTACAAATTAATTTTCATAAATTTCACAGCTAAAATAATTTTCTTAAAAACATTTAGAGTAAAAACAACTAGTCGGTACAAACGTAAAAATTTAACATTTTTTCTTCACGACCTGCATTGAATTACCTTACTCATTTAAATAAGATATGTTAGGAAATAAAAACCTTAATATTTATTATGAAACATCAATTGTAAAAGTTGTAAGTCATAATCCCGTATACTGCATTAAAAACTAAAAACTGTGTCTAAAACATCGGATTTTAGGTTATTTATAATTCTAACACATTATTTCTTAAGATCAAATAAAGTTGTACTTGTCACATAGCTCATATAATAAAGTTAACAAATAAAATAATTAAAGCAATCGTGCTGTGCACAACCACCATACGTGTAAGGACGGGGCTGTGGGCCAATACCACCGTACGTGTAAGGGCGGGCCTGTGGGCCAATACCACCGTACGTGTAAGGGTGGGCCTGTGGACCAATACCACCGTACGTGTAAGGGCGGCCCTGTGGGCCAATACCACCGTACGTGTAAGGGCGGGCCTGTGGGCCAATATCACCGTACGTGTAAGGGCGGGCCTGTGGGCCAATACCACCATACGTGTAAGGGCGGGCCTGTGGGGCAATACCACCGTACGTGTAAGGGCGGCCCTGAGGGCCAATACCACCGTACGTGTAAGGGCGGGCCTGTGGGCCAATACCACCGTACGTGTAAGGGCGGTCCTGTGGGCCAATACCACCGTACATGTAAGGGTGGGCCTGTGGGCCAATACCACCGTATGTGTAAGGGCGGGTAGTTGTGCCAATACCCCCGTAAGTGTATGGGTGGGTCGGTGGACCAATATCACCGTAAGTGTATGGGTGGGTCGGTGGGCAAATACCACCGTAAGTGTATGGGTGGGCCTGTGGGCCAATACCACCGTAAGTGTATGGGTGGGCCGACGGGCCAATACCACCGTAAATGTATGGGTGGGCTGTTGGGCCAATATCACCGTACATAAGTGTATGGGTGGGCCGGTTGGTCAGTACTCCCGTACGTCCAAGTGCGGGAGGTTGGGCCAATACAACGGTATGTATTCACATTCAACCGTAGGACTCAGCGCCACTGGTATTTTAAGATTTAGTAGTAATCTAATAGAGTCATTTAAGTATTAAATCAATCAGCTGTTAAAAATAAATAAAAATAACAATTTTGTATTAGGTTAATTAATAACATTGGGTGTGTACAGGCCTATCAATAAATAGGATGCAACTGTAGTGAGTGAGTTACTGTAAATAAATTCACCTATTATAAGTTTACTTGATAGCAGTTGATATAGGCCTAGTGATATTTGTAGTAATAATAATCGAAAAATCGAGGCCGAAGGCTGGTTGTCAGGAGTGCAGTAAGTGAAGGGGTTGGCACGCGAAGTGTGCAGGGGTGGCCCCGAGTTTATAATGAATAATATAAGTTGTATCTGAAGTTAGTTAATCTCCTCTGTTGGCTGGGAGGTTAAATACAAACAGGCTGATTTTAATTAAATCAACTCGCTTCCTTACCAAACTTGGAGTTGACGGTTGAAAGGTACGCCTTCAGCTCTAGTCTCAGTGGGAGTTAATGTTTCCAAACAAAATGGTGTTGTTGGCTTTATATTTTAATTAAATCAACTCGCTTCCTTACCAAACTTGGTGTTGACGGTTGAAAGGTACGCCTTCAGCTCTAGTCTCAGTGGGAGTTAATGTTTCCAAACAAAATGGTTTTGTTGGCTTTATATTTTAATTAAATCAACTCGCTTCCTTACCAAACTTGGTGTTGACGGTTGAAAGGTACGCCTTCAGCTCTAGTCTCAGTGGGAGTTAATGTTTCCATACAAGATGGTGTTGTTGGCTTTATATTTTAATTAAATCAACTCGCTTCCTTACCAAACTTGGTGTTGACGGTTGAAAGGTACGCCTTCAGCTCTAGTCTCAGTGGGAGTTAATGTTTCCAAACAAAATGGTGTTGTTGGCTTTATATTTTAATTAAATCAACTCGCTTCCTTACCAACTTGGTGTTGGCGGTTGAAAGGTACGCCTTCAGCTCTAGTCTCAGTGGGAGTTAATGTTTCCAAACAAAATGGTGTTGTTGGCTTTATATTTTAATTAAATCAACTCGCTTCCTTACCAAACTTGGTGTTGGCGGTTGAAAGGTACGCCTTCAGCTCTAGTCTCAGTGGGAGTTAATGTTTCCAAACAAAATGGTGTTGTTGGCTTTATATTTTCATAAAAAAGCTACGACTTTAAAACGTATAACAATTTTTAACATGTAATATAATAAGTTTAATTTATCAGAACAGTCCACTGATGGAATAAGACTGTCACAGCTTAGCTGTAGTAGATAAAACAAAACAATGCACAAATAAACTAACAACTGATTATACGACAAAATAACTCTTTTACTTAATAAATTACCGTTTTTTAATTAGAAGAATTGGTATATCTCTGTAATTATGTATGGTACTGGAGTGGTGGCTCAGTGGCTAATTCCTCAGACTGCGGAGGGCCGAATGTCCAAAGTTCGAAACCCCAACAGAGCTAACGGTTGGTATTTCACTCGTTGAATAAAGTTCATGCACAAGTTTGACAAATAATAATAATTCTGAAGTACCTGTCTTGTGTGTTCTGCAAATTGTCATTTTATGACGGTGTTTTGAGCGTTTGCACAACTAATTGAGATACATTGCTTCAAATTTATCGTTCAGCGTTTAACAGTTTTATTTGGGATATTTATATATATATTTTAATATAAAGTTAATAATTAGGGCTACTTACGTATTTTTGGGATGTAATAAAATTCAAACTGAGTCCCTTAACACTTTTTATTAAAATTATTTCATACAACATGTTTCAACTTAAATGGTCATTTTAAAGTGTAAATTAAATAATTAAATTAAGTATATAATCATTTTTTTAATAAAATTTAAATAATTTTATTTAAATATATATTATTTTGTATAATAATTCTTTATAATAACACTTTATAATAAATTGTGAAATAATTTTAATAAAAATGTTATGGGTACTCAGTTCGAATTTTATTACGTCCTAAATATATATATTTATGTAAAGTTTTCTTAATCGTTGTATAATTTTAATGATTAAGAAGCAAGTTTTATTTAGCGATTATTAATATCCCATATAGCTGTAATTTTATTTTAATTACGTACGGTGTTAGAGCTTTATTTATTTCCTATATTTAAATATAATAACTTAATAATTGTTGTTTACAGAATAATATTTTAATCATATTGTTTTCAATGTGCATGTTTAGTTTATAAATATTTGCAAAGTAATTTACTAGAGTTAGAAGCCTTTTTCGTATAAGATTAAAGTGGGAACTTTGAGGGCTAATGAGCGAGGCCCTTAAGGCGTATCACAACACTTTTATTTTTCCCGCCATCTACAATATCTGAGCTTTAAAATGAGCCGTGAGTGGAGTGTAGCGCTTGGAATTTTGACGTAACCGATTTGCCTTACGAAATAAAATATATAGATGGTTTCTTACAAGACAAACTTACAAAAAAATCACCAAACTAAATTTAGAAAAATAACAAATGTATATTTATCATATTAAATTTTCCATGAACGTGTTGACAGAAATATCCCGAAACAATTTAAACCCTTTCACAATTCATTTATTTACGACTGACAGCCGTGTTGCTCTGCTACTTCACAAACTTTACCCGTCAGACAGCTGACTTTTAATTACCTTCAAACGGCTAATTACAGTTTATCCACTACCTTTTACTTATTAATTATTTGTAATTATGTTTATCAGGTTTATAAGTGTTTATAATGAAGTATTTAAATGTCGAATTTTATATTATTTTATTTATCCTTATCATATATTTTTAATATCATTCTGATTATTAATAAAATTAAAATGTTGGTCTTGTTGATGGTTTAGATGTTGCAGATATTTCTAGTTAGTAAACTGAGATATACGTTTTATATGAATATAAATGTATATAAATACATATTAATTGTAAACAATGTTGAGTATATTACGCTATTCATCTTTATTTAGACTTATCTTCTTTTTCTGAGAGGTTGTAAAAATTCTAAAAATAGTCTCCAAAAATTATTGCAAAATGAAAGATAAAACCCTGATTGTTAAAATTCTCTTACATACTTTTTTTAAATCTTAAACTAGATTTTTATTTTTAGTAAATAACTTGGTTGTTGCCTTAATCTTATAAGAGCCAACTATCAGTTTGCATTGTTTTATATTTATTTTAATGTTAAAAATAGTTTTAAATATGAACATAATTATTTAACAAATTTTAATAATTTTTAATTATTTTATAAATATTCTTAACCTAAAGAACTAATTGCGAAAATTATTTAAGAGTGTCACCATTACTAAGTGAATGTTAAGATCAGAGTTCAGTAGGAAGTATGCGTGCAATTACATTGCTATAAATAGCAACAACGTATCAACTAAAGATAATTGTTATATTTTGTTATAATAGATTCATTTGGGTGGGTTACACATAGGAAGATCACACTCCCTGCTAGACGCAAGATATTATAGGTATCATCCAAGATGTCAAGGTAGTACAAGATGTCAAGGTAGTACAAGATGTCAAGGTAGTATGAGATGTCAAGGTAGTACAAGATGTCAAGGTAGTACAAGATGTCGAGGTAGTACAAGATGTCAAGGTAGTACAAGATGTCAAGGTAGTACAAGATGTCAAGGTAGTACAAGATGTCAAGGTAGTACAAGATGTCAAGGTAGTACAAGATGTCAAGGAAGTACAAGATGTCAAGGTAGTACAAGATGTCAAGGTAGTACAAGATGTCAAGGTAGTACATGATATCAAGGTAGTACAAGATGTCAAGGTAGTACAAGATGTCAAGGTAGTACAAGATGTCAAGGTAGTACAAGATGTCAAGGTAGTACAAGATGTCAAGGTAGTACAAGATGTCAAGGTAGTACAAGATGTCAAGGAAGTACAATATGTCAAGGTAGTACAAGATGTCAAGGTAGTACAAGATGTCAAGGTAGTACAAGATGTCAAGGTAGTACAAGATGTCAAGGTAGTACAAGATGTCAAGGTAGTACAAGATGTCAAGGTAGTACAAGATGTCAAGGTAGTACAATATGTCAAGGTAGTACAATATGTCAAGGTAGTACAATATGTCAAGGTAGTACAAGATGTCAAGTTAGTACAATATGTCAAGGTACTACAAGATGTCAAGGTAGTACAAGATGTCAAGATAGTACAAGATGTCAAGGTAGTATGAGATGTCAAGGTAGTACAAGATGTCAAGGTAGTACAAGATGTCAAGGTAGTACAAGATGTCAAGGTAGTACAAGATGTCAAGGTAGTATGAGATGTCAAGGTAGTATGAGATGTCAAGGTAGTACAATATGTCTAGGTAGTACAAGAGGTCAAGGTAGTACAATATGTCAAGGTACTATAAGATGTCAAGGTAGTACAAGATGTCAAGGTAGTACAAGATGTCAAGGTAGTACAAGATGTCAAGGTAGTAGAAGATGTCAAGGAAGTATGAGATGTCAAGGTAGTACAAGATGTCAAGGTAGTACAAGATGTCAAGGTAGTACAAGATGTCAAGGTAGTACAAGATGTCAAGGAAGTACAAGATGTCAAGGTAGTACAAGATGTCAAGGTAGTATGAGATGTCAAGGTAGTACAAGATGTCAAGGTAGTACAAGATGTCAAGGTAGTACAATATGTCAAGGTAGTACAAGATGTCAAGGTAGTACAATATATCAAGGTAGTACAAGATGTCAAGGTAGTACAAGATGTCAAGGTAGTACAAGATGTCAAGGTAGTACAAGATGTCAAGGTAGTACAAGATGTCAAGGTAGTACAAGATGTCAAGGTAGTACAAGATGTCAAGGTAGTACAAGATGTCAAGGTAGTACAAGATGTCAAGGTAGTACAATATGTCAAGGTAGTACAATATGTCAAGGTAGTACAAGATGTCAAGTTAGTACAATATGTCAAGGTACTACAAGATGTCAAGGTAGTACAAGATGTCAAGATAGTACGAGATGTCAAGGTAGTACGAGATGTCAAGGTAGTACAAGATGTCAAGGTAGTACAAGATGTCAAGGTAGTACAAGATGTCAAGGTAGTACAAGATGTCAAGGTAGTACAAGATGTCAAGGTAGTACAAGATGTCAAGGTAGTACAAGATGTCAAGGAAGTACAAGATGTCAAGGTAGTACAAGATGTCAAGGTAGTACAAGATGTCAAGGTAGTACAAGATGTCAAGGTAGTACAAGATGTCAAGGTAGTACAAGATGACAAGGTAGTACAAGATGTCAAGGTAGTACAATATGTCAAGGTAGTACAATATGTCAAGGTAGTACAAGATGTCAAGTTAGTACAATATGTCAAGGTACTACAAGATGTCAATGTAGTACAAGATGTCAAGGTAGTACAAGAGGTCAAGGTAGTACAATATGTCAAGGTACTATAAGATGTCAAGGTAGTACAAGATGTCAAGGTAGTACAAGATGTCAAGGTAGTACAAGATGTCAAGGTAGTACAAGATGTCAAGGTAGTACAAGATGTCAAGATAGTACAAGATGTCAAGGTAGTACAATATGTCAAGGTAGTACAAGAGGTCAAGGTAGTACAATATGTCAAGGTACTATAAGATGTCAAGGTAGTACAAGATGTCAAGGTAGTACAAGATGTCAAGGTAGTACAAGATGTCAAGGTAGTACAAGATGTCAAGGTAGTACAAGATGTCAAGGTAGTACAAGATGTCAAGGTAGTACAAGATGTCTAGGTAGTACAAGAGGTCAAGGTAGTACAATATGTCAAGGTACTATAAGATGTCAAGGTAGTACAATATGTCTAGGTAGTACAAGAGGTCAAGGTAGTACAATATGTCAAGGTACTATAAGATGTCAAGGTAGTACAAGATGTCAAGGTAGTACAAGATGTCAAGGTAGTACAAGATGTCAAGGTAGTACAAGATGTCAAGGAAGTATGAGATGTCAAGGTAGTACAAGATGTCAAGGTAGTACAAGATGTCAAGGTAGTACAAGATGTCAAGGTAGTACAAGATGTCAAGGAAGTACAAGATGTCAAGGTAGTACGAGATGTCAAGGTAGTATGAGATGTCAAGGTAGTACAAGATGTCAAGGTAGTACAAGATGTCAAGGTAGTACAAGATGTCAAGGTAGTACAAGATGTCAAGGTAGTACAAGATGTCAAGGTATTACAAGATGTCAAGGTAGTACAAGATGTCAAGGTAGTACAAGATGTCAAGGTAGTACAAGATGTCAAGGTAGTACAAGATGTCAAGGTAGTACAAGATGTCAAGGTAGTACAAGATGTCAAGGTAGTACAAGATGTCAAGGTAGTACAAGATGTCAAGGTAGTACAATATGTCAAGGTAGTACAATATGTCAAGGTAGTACAAGATGTCAAGTTAGTACAATATGTCAAGGTACTACAAGATATCAAGGTAGTACAAGATGTCAAGATAGTACGAGATGTCAAGGTAGTACGAGATGTCAAGGTAGTACAAGATGTCAAGGTAGTACAAGATGTCAAGGTAGTACAAGATGTCAAGGTAGTACAAGATGTCAAGGTAGTACAAGATGTCAAGGTAGTACAAGATGTCAAGGTAGTACAAGATGTCAAGGAAGTACAAGATGTCAAGGTAGTACAAGATGTCAAGGTAGTACAAGATGTCAAGGTAGTACAAGATGTCAAGGTAGTACAAGATGTCAAGGTAGTACAAGATGTCAAGGAAGTATGAGATGTCAAGGTAGTACAAGATGTCAAGGTAGTACAAGATGTAAAGGTAGTACAAGATGTCAAGGTAGTTCAAGATGTCAAGTACTTCTGTTTATGAAAATAATTTATTTTATTCATGCTACATTACAGAAAAAGAGCAATTTCAATGTATCATTAAAACTTAATAACAGTATAAAGCATGAAAAACAAAGTTAAATAGTGAGAAGAAGACGTGACGGCACAGATTGTATTTATTTCGCTGGTAATCACTCATACTGGATTAAAATTCTCCTGGAATTTATAATTAAATTATAACACTGCTAGTGTTCCAATTTAGTGTATAACTCAAAAGAGTCGAATGACGGCATTTTGTTATAAACAAAATAAACCAATTTCCACTTGTTTAGTGGCAAACAGACCATAAACACTACGTGGTGACATTGAAAAAGGATTTACGCATGCGTGAACTGTACCGGGTCTTGGACCGGTACAGTTTCTTTTTTTCGTTGTTGTCTGCCAGGCTGCCTGAGATTCGCTTTTGCCCGGCGATTTGCGTACTTTGGTAGCCGTTGGCCCAGTTCCGTTTCGTTCCGTGTTCCAGCAGCTTCGGTCAGGTTGGCCTGTCTGTTCAGTCTAAATTTGTTCTAGAAGAGTTCTACTCGGCCGAACCTCCTTACCATGTTTGGCTAGACAAACTAAAACGTAAGTGTTCATTTTGTAAGTTTTAATATCTAATCACCCTTTTGGTGAAAATACTTTTGTTTAAATAATATTAATCGTTCTTACTTGTGTTTTCAGAGTTTTGTTAAATTTATATTCTTTGTCTAGATGTTTTAACCTAGGTTCGAGCCATGTGCTCATTGTTACCTTTTTGACTTTAATTGCTTTATTATCTCTGGTTTCATATTTAATAGTAGTTCTGTATAATGTTTTGTTGAGCCTTTTTAAGTTGCAGTTACCGATTTACCATCTTTTTGTTCATGGACAATAACCTAGCCTATCTTTAGTTTGATTTTCATGTTATGACAGATTGCTCATGTTTCAATAGCCTAGTTCTCAGTTTGTCATTTTTAGTTCCATATACGTAATTAATTCTTTTATAATTTGTTAATTTGTAATTTGTCTTAAATCTGTTTTCCAACATAATTTTTCATAGCCTAAAGTTAATCTCTCCCTCCAATCATGTATAAGTTGGTCTCTTCATGTTAAGTTTGGCGAAATCATGCACACTTATATTTAGTTGTTATGTGTTATTTTTGTAAAAGGGTTTGGCTGTTCTATTTTTAATGGCTGTGTTTAACCTTGCAGTCCAGGGTCCTTGAGTGGGACGTTCAGCCCTCGGCCTGCCGTCCGGGGATTTTCTACCATCTGCGCTGCCAGCCTGGCCTGAGGACCATGTATAGAGGCCATTGGTGACCCTTCTGCCCCAGCTACATCTTTGGGTATGAGTCTTCGTCCTCAGGTCAGTGCTTTCCTTGTTGTTTCCCGGCGGCTGAGCTGGGGGTTTAATTTAAAGTGAAAAAGGAAATGGAAAATAGAAAAAAAGAAGAAAAAAAAAAATGTCTGTGGAACTTTATGAGGCCTAGGCCTGAGCTTCTAAACTTGGACAGTGATTTTAAGCAACACAGCCATTGGGGACTTATTTATTTATTTTTTTATTAAAGGGAAAAGAAAACGTGAAATACCAAGAACTTTTAATGTTAATATTTATGGTTATTTAGTTTAATTAGTCTATTTTCTTGTTACATTTGTTTAGATTTTTATTTTTGTTAGGTCCCCATTGTTAAATCCTGTTATTATTTATTTAATTGCTTAGGCCTAGTTATTGTTATTTATTTTTTGTTAAGTGTATTAGGGGGGGGGGTTTTGAAGTGAATTTTTACTCGACGGTACCGTGTTATATTTTCTTTTAAATTATTTAATTTTTAAACTTTCACCAAAAGGGGATTATTGTTCTTTTGCTTAACTTTTAATTCGGAGCTGCCCAGGGATTCCGGCTTACTCCCTGGCCCGGTGGAATCAAGGGATTCGGGCTAAATTGCCGGTTTAAATGTTGTGAGCCAAAAGTTTTCTAAATTTTCACTTTTATTTGGGGGCTTAATATTTTCTTACGTTTTGGGGTGTCTCAGGCCTAAACTGCAGATAGGCCATACAGTTGATTAATTGTTAAATTTTGGGTATTTGTAGAGTTTGTGGTATTTATAGCGTTTGTTATTATTGTGTAGTATCTTGGTAATTTTAGTGTTTGTTATTATTTATTTAAGTGAAAATTTATATTGTGGCCTTCTGCCTATTTTATATCGTGGCCTTCTGCCGTTTTTGATTATGTTAATAGTGGTTTTTTGGTAATAAATTAGTTTCGCTCAGCTGCCGAGTTTTATTTTGGACCCTCCAACTGCCACCCGTGATCCCATCGCTTTACTCGTTTTGAGCCATCCCCCAGTTGGCACGCTTCCCAGCTTTGGTGGGGGGATGGGTCTCAGAACTGGAAATTCTTCACATACGAAGGCAAAAACACCGATCGATCGGTTTAGTGCAGCACGTGCGTGCATCACTAACGCTCTCTAGATGAAGCGTGCAGCATCTCAATGTGTAAGGCACGGTTTGGTTAACATGTAGCATGGAGCTAAATCCCTTCCTTACAAACAATTCCACAAAATAAAATCTTACGGAGATGACCTAATTATAATACAATACATCTAGCATGTCATATAAAATTGTAAAAATTATCCCAATCCTAAAGAACTAAACTTGAGAGTTGCAATAGTTCTTAATATTTCTAATTTCTTAATAACAAAACTAAAATTTATATCAAACAGTATATCGACAGCCGTCATTATTTCCCTTACCAAGATAGATACAATCGGATGAGCACATAAATAAGCATTTTAATTTTTAAACTGTTTAATGTGATAGTTAAAAAGCATATTATTTAAATGTATAAAATCAACTAATTAATAAACCAATGTTACTATTCTGGGATTAACAGAAACCCACGAGGGATATATTAGAGCTTTGATGGATTTCTGATTTAGAATTGATGCTACACAAAGTCCTCAATGGTTGCGTAATTAATTTACATACTGCTAATTCCTACCCCTGGAACCCCCCTCCCACCCTAAGGGATACAAATTGATTTTAGAACACCTCTTGATATATCTACCAATAATGGTAAATGTTCTTTGTCCAGAGTTAGATTCAACAGTGTTTACCTGACTGTTAGATTATTGGTAGTTTCTAAGTGTTAAAAAAACACAATTTTTATCAACACATTAAACTCTTGTTGTTGGATATGTGTTAATATATTGTGCTTTTTAAAACTTTTACTATTTTTTTAATGCTTGAAGCTTTAGATATATTCAAACAAATGATCAATAACGGACAATCGTTATTACAGGGTTCTTTTCACGAGGATATTAAAAGAAGTGATGAATTTTTTTGTTTGTATGCACTGGGTCAAGTATATATCGTACCGACTACGATGCTAATGCTGAGGAGATCTGTGGCATTCTGTTTGTCAAACCTTTAATCACAGCAAACGCTCGCCTTAGAGACTTTCATGTGTCTAAAGAATATATTTGACTAAATGTGGCCTACCCCCCAATGAGTTCAGCCAATTTATACTTAACAAATGATATAACACATATACATGTGTTATATCATTTCCACGTATATACGTAGAATATGTTTTTCATTGAAATTCTTGGTGGTATTATTTATGTAGCTTCGGTATGATAAGATAATATTATTGCGTATAAATATTGCGAGCTGTGACGACAGCTTGTATATCAGTTTTCTCATATTTGCAGATACATTATTTGTTACGTCACTCTTAAAACATTACAATTACATATACTCAAGTTTGATGGGATGGTAAATTAAGGTCTCAACGTGTAGAGAGCGTATTGTCGTATTGGCTGGCTAGTGAGTTATCTTTGCCTCAATCGGAAATTGAGTTTCTTTTATAGATAGAGAGAAAATAACAAGACTTCTTTAATATCCACGAAATGTCTATATATCAATTAAATTAACCTTCTTTATAATTTTTTTATATTTTTTACATATTGTTGATTTTAAGTTATGCAGTTTCATTTTACTTTAATGTTTCTTGAGTGAAGTGGAATAAGAAACTCTTTTGGTTATTTAGTTTTTGTGGATATTTTGCATTATTAAAACCCTAAAATTTGATTCGATATTTAAAAATAAAACAAGGAATTAGCTTATTAATGGCGATAGGATATGCTCAACGTATTTTTGCTACGTAGTAAGCGATGATTATGAAATACAAATATATATATGTACAAATACATACGAGTTTAATTTTTTTATTGGAGTATTGGTATATTCATTATGTTCGTTATAAAGATTTACTCGTATTATTCGACATCTTATTGGCTGGTGTAGTATGGATGCCTTATCAACTCTACACTAAGCTAGATTCTTATATCATAAATTACTTTTTTTTCAATTATAATTTCAAGAATTCAATCTATTTCTATTTGGTAATGTTTTTGATCTGTAAACGTTGATTTTTGGTTCATCCATCGGGGTAAATCGAGAGCTGTTCCCACAAACGATGTTCTATCGTTAGTACTCATTTATGTAGTCTTTGCTCACACGTTAGGAAGTGAAGGAAATAGATGTTGCTGACGTCTGCTATTTAAATTTATAAATTAATGTTTTGTATTATTTACTTTTATTAATCAATCATGAAACTTTACTATACTAAAATAATAATAGTACAATACAAATAAATCAAACATTTAGGTATTGCAGAGTTCTTGATTTTTTTGTTTTACGTTTTGTTTTGTTTAATTTTGAGAAGTAATCAATTACATTCAATTACATTACATTCAATTTCAATTACATATTACATTTGTATATTTTTATAATTCAACACCTACAAACAAATATACTTACTTGAATTAAAAATTCACACTTCATCTTCTTTATTAACATGTTTTAGATATTTTTGTCTAAATCTTATTTTACGTAAAACATTTAAATTTTTATTCTTAAAATAACCTCATTTAATATAAATTTATAAGTTGGTTAAATTTTCTTTGAATATAATATTTAAAAAAACGAAAGTATCTCTTCATAACATTTTTAAATAAAGAGTGATAAAATTCAATTGCTCCACTTACATAAACCGCCTAAAATAACATGAATCATTAGAACGAAAATTACTTGAATGAAGAATTAGAGTGGAATGATTCTCTAACTTAGACCTGGCGATGGCTCTTTTTCCGACTCTTCAACAAACTAAAGTTAATTAATTAACTCTAAACGTTCATTAGTCACCTCATTATCCCAAGATTGTTTCCTCTTCGTTCTCTGTGCTCAGTATTTACAGTCAACAAAGTGTTATCTAATTAATTATAGCATTGCTTTCGTGTTTTGACGTAGATAAAATTGGTTCAGTTACAAAAATATTAATTAACTAATTTATTTATTGAACATAATATTTATTAAAGAGGTATGAGTAACAATTATTTTATTCGTCCTATTAAATCTTAAGGTAGGTTCAAGTTACACGGTTGTAGAAAGTAATCTGTACATTTAAGTTAAAGTAGTGGGAATATCTTTATATTTTCTCAGAAAACAAAGATCACATTCTCGTATTTTAAGTGTATTAACTACTGTTAAAAAAGGGGTAGCAAAACTATCCAAATAGTCTATGGGACACGTTATCTTAGGTTACATAACATGCAACTGTTATTAAAAAGTTTTTTAATTAGCATAATACGTGTTGGTACATATACAGTACAAGTAAACGTCACACAACACAAATTTATAACAATATAAGCACAAAATGCACAAATATATTACAATACAAGTACAAAATGCACGAATATTATGGTGATCGATTTCGGTGAACCACGCTCACCTTCCTCAGACCAGACGGATTCACAAAAGAATTCAAGAAAGATTCTTTTGTGAATCCCTCTGGTCTGAGGAAGGTGAGCGTGGTTCACCGAAATCGATCACCATAATATTCGTGCATTTTCTACTTGTATTGTGATGTTTTTGTAATCATATTGTAATAAATGTGTGTTGTGTGATGTTTACTTGTACTGTTATTAAACATAACAATAATTAAGCCCACTAAATGTCATCCTAAAAATGTCTTTATATTTTTATACTTAAGTCTTGCACTATATTAAAGAACATACAATGTACAGAGGCTACATATTCGTAACTGGAAAGCTCAATAAGATTGGTTTCCTGCACAAGCCCTATTACCATTCCCATGCATATATCATGCAGGTGGTGTAGCTAGCTGGCGGAGGAATGACTTAGGAGTTAATGAAACACAAACATTGTAGAGGTACGAATGTGGGAAGATCTAATTTGTCAGAAAGCGGCTGATGCAGTGTTCAGCCGACTACACTCCCCAAATTAATGTTACATAGAGAATAGTGATAGATTTGATCTAACATCTTCATTTTCTGTGTTAGTTTTTGAGGTTTACGTTGTGCTACTGAAGACGTTCGCTGTTGTTCAGTTTTGTGTTTGTGTTGTTTAATATTTTTTTGTATTATTACTATCTTTTTTTAAGGAGGGACCAATCTCCTTTTTAACCTTACTCTTCCCATTCCACATAGACTTTAGTATGGTGGCGCAGTGCTGTAACTCAGCTACTTGAGGACTATGTGTTTGGGAGATTGTAGGCGATAGGTTTCATGCTCGGTTCTCTTAATACCGACACGACGTCCGCTCAATGGTTGCCATCAGCGTAGACACTACTAGAGAAGTCTGGGGTGTCCATGTTGGATGGTAGTCAGGGTTCGGATGTTTTGTAGGGAAGAGAACTGAGTGTCAGACTTGTCAGTTAGCTGTAAATCAGACCAACACTACCTGGTTCGGATTACACGTAAAGCTGTAGGTCCCATAGTTGCCCTGGCTATTGGGCTATTAATAAATAGTCCTTTCTGAGCTAAGTCGAACTCAGATAGTAACAATGACTACACTCGTTCATCTACACTCATTCACTCCTCATATTTGCCCAAATCTGTACGATCGGTGTCTTAGATATGAATAAATGAATAAATATGTGTGGGGAAGTTATCAACACACTAAGGGAGAGAACCAGCCCAGCACAATATTACTGATAAAAAATAACCAAGAATAGGATTCAAGTCTTCGACATCTCTAACTCGGGTACAAAGTTCTGGGGCCTTATACAACTCAACCTCTGGCTCTTTCATTGGATCTTAAGTTGCTAAGATTTGTTAAATTTGTTTCAATTTTAAAACCAATGCTATATTTCTATCTATTGAGACACATCCCCCACCCAAAACTGGAAGTCGTGCCAACTGGGGGATGGCTCAAAACCAGTCAGGCGATAGGATCACGGGTGGCAGTTGGAGGGTCAAATTACAACTCGGCAGCTGAGAAAAAACTAATTTATTTTCAAGAAAAATTAATTATTCAAAAAACTGGCAGAAGGCCACAATATCAAAATTACACTTAAACAATCCACAAGAAACACAAAATTAACAAGAGATAACAAATGCTACAAATACTAAGAATTACATAACACATTTGCCTATCTGCAGAAAAACCAGAGACCCAAAATATTTATAAAAAAACTTACAATCGAAAATTTAGAAACATTTTGACAACATCAATTAACCGGCAATTGAGCCCACATCCCATGATTCCACCGAGGCCAAGGAGGAAGCCGGAGTCCCTGGGCAGCTCCGAATTAAAGCAAAGTAAAAAATAATAAAAATTTTACAATAAAAAAAATATAACACGGTACCGTTTCATTACAAACTGACATCAACAATACAATCCACGAAATAAATAAGTAACACTAACTAACTTTACCACTAGGCCTAACAAGAAAATAAACAATACCATAATCTAAAAAGTATCCCAAAATAATTTTGTTTTTGTTTTTTAACTATAAATAAATACTTTAAAACAATAACAAAAAAATAAACCTCTAAAAACTTAATAAATAACAAACAAAATTAATATTTATACGCTATTAAAAAAAATATGGCCTAAATAAAAATCATTTGGCTGCATTCAAGTTCAAAGATAACTTTCAGTTTATTTTATGGAGGGCGTGGCCTAGTGGAGAACATCTTCTTTTTTTATTTTTATTTGTCTATTTTGGTTGTTTTATATCACCATAAATTACCACCCCCAGCTCAGCCGCCGGGAAAAACATGGAACGCACTGACCTGAGGACAGAAGAATCCTACCCAAAGATGTAGGTGGGGCAGCAGGGTCGCAACTGGGCTCTATACCAGGCCAGGCTAGCAGTGTAGATGGTAGAACTTCCTCCGGTCGGCAGGCTGAGGGCAAAATGTCCCACTCAAGGACCCTGGAGTAAGTCTCTTAGCCAGACAACATGTCGTGAAGAGTTCAGTGACTCAGGTAGACTGGTCAAACCGACAGACCGAGAGATGGAACCACGGAACGACAGAGTCCGAGCCAACGGCCACTAACGTAAACAAATCACAGCGCACGAGCGATCTCAGGCAGCCTGGCAAACCACGACGACAAGTAACAAAATGTACCGCTCAAACGACCCGGTACACTATACGAAAACATTTAGCCTATGGCAAAGTTGACAAAACACAAATTGTGCTATACAATGGTGAGAAAGTATATTACATGAAAATATGATGCCGTAAGTGTGTGTTATTGAATTGTGTTTATTTATGATGTATAAAATATCGACAACGGTTCTTTAGAAAATACAGCAGTATTTTTAGTGGCATAAAGATAGATAACACGCATTTTTTAGTGACAGTAAAGATTCATTCATTAGATATTTTTTTATGTATTCAGTATTTTTGGTTGATGAATATTTGCTTTATATGATAAAATTTCAATATTTTATTTTAGACTACATTTTCAATATCAGGGCGTTATTATTCGAGTAATCAACATTTTGATGAACGTCGTTGAATGTCCGTGAACGTTTCGTCTGCAGAAAGACCGTCGACATTGAAACAACGTGAACCAAATAGTACAATTCCAACATTGAATACACTATAATTAGATACTATATTTGTAGTAGAAACCCCTTCATTTTGTAACAAATTTAATGGATCTTTAATTCAAAGTCAAAGAAAGATTCAAAAGAAGAATATTCTTTTATGAAGGAATATCCAAAGTCTCTTCAAAATACGATACGTAGATAAGAAGTAATTGATATTGTCAATTATTATCTAATAATTATTACTATACGACATATAGTTTAAAATAATATACTTGATTCATATGTTTATATTTGATAATTTGTGGAATATCGGTTTTATTGTTTATTGTAATGTGAGAAATGTAGTGTACCCTACCCATTCTTCTGGGAAATTAAGTTAGTCTGCACATTTTTGGATAACGCTTAGTTATTTTTTGTCTATATTTAAAATTTCTTTCTTAGCCTTACCGTGCGTTTCTTTCTGTTAAAATTGTTGTTAATGGTTTATTAGTTAGGAAAAAATTAAATGTATATTTGTGAAAACATCTCAAATTAGTGTTATTATTTTAAATATTTTCATTTATTTCTTACCCAACTTCTCCTAAACGTTGCATAAATAAATAAAAACCTATAACCTTTATAAACAGTACAAAAACACCTTAAATCTCTCCTACTTTATAAAAGTAACAATTGTTCACTGCCACGAAATATTTAGCTATCTTTTTCTGACTTAATTTTGTTGTTAGTATCATCATTAAACTGTTGGGCTATCTTAAAATAATTACTATTATCAAAATACGAATTTATAATGTATTTAAACATTATCTTCAAATTTAGATTTGAAGTTTGGCTAAAATGTTGCTTTCTTACTTAAATTTGTAAGTCAAATTTTAATTAGTTTGGAAGTGATGGTTAATGTTTCAATATATTTAAACTTGTTGCGTTGTCGTCTTTTTTCGACTTTTCCTTGATAAATTGTTGTTGTGGGATTGGACATTAAATATTTGCGTGTATTATATTTTATATGAGTAAAATTTTAAATTATTAATACGTCCATGTTTTACACTAATTTGTTTTTAATGTTGTTATAGGATAGGTTACTTAAACTTAATTTAATTGAAGTATTATAATACATTTTGGACGTTTTTTGTTTGATAACATTTTAGTAAAATAAATTACTATAAAATAAAGTCTAAAGCGATCATTATTGAAAAAATATATGAATATAATTCCACAAAAACCAGTATTATAGAGATATGAAATAAAAATGTATTACTTATCAAAATATATTTGTTTTATGGTTCATAGACGAATAACTGAATAGGTGTTATTTGTATAGTAGAAATATTTAAAAAAGAGCGCATGTATGTTTATCAAACCAAATTTAATATTACGAAATTAAATGGTGAAATTCAACCAAAATGCACATAAATTCTCTTGGTAAACCCACAATGTCCTACTAAGATTACCTCTAATGTCAATTTACATGATAATTGCGCCAAGTACAGGCACAACGTGATGTATGCAAGATCACGTCGCCTCCACATGGCGTTAAGATAGCACCACTTAGATAATATACGACTCTGTATATCTTCGAGTTAACGTGACATAAGCAAGTATTTTGGTTGAATTTCTCCATTTCATTTCGTAATATTAAATTTGACTGTTGTAATTGCTACTGTAGGTTAAGTATATTTTACATGCTTCATAAAATTTACACGCTTAACTATAGTTACCTACAGTAGTCTAACTTCGTAACATGTAGGGTAGTTAAATTATTTTTACTAGTTGTTGTATAAAATGGAAAAAGGGTATTTTTAAAATCTCTGAAATAAAAGTTTATTCCAACAACATCAACATGGACATCCTATGATGGATTTAGTGGTTTGGTACCCTTGAGTATAAAGTGAAATCGTTGGGAACTGGGAGATTGAAGTGACAATTTGCATCAATTATTGTGCTGAAACTATTTGTTATTAAAATATGATCAGAGTGGAGGGGGATAATAATTACTGAAGAATATTAGCACCTTCCTATTAACATGATGAAAGGAAGTTAAAAATAAATTGTTTACGAGTGAGTATTAAGACATTTTATCCCTTGATCCCGTTCTTCAGTTTGATTCCAATAATGCTCCCTTGAGTAACCCCTGAACAATCAGCAACAAACCCACTCGGCGTTTCCTTCCTTAGCGTGTTTTTTAGTCAGCCATCAATAAAGTAGGGGAAAGCTACGCCCACCCTCTCATGGGGTCCCTTCCTCCCCAGGTGATAAGGATTGTTGCCTATGTGTTGATTAAACGATATCACATAATGAACGTCTGCAAGTCCGTTCAAAACAGTAATTACATAGTTTATTTTAAAACATTCTATTAGAATTTTTATTATCTCGATATTTTTTCCTCGAGAAGTCGAACATTAACTATAAACACACGATCGTTCATTAATTATAAGAAATCGTTCGTTATGATAGCCAACACACGCTTACATGTGTAATAGGCAGATACTATCCCTAAATAATATGAAATTCTCAATAAACTAGCTTAGATACAAACAATAGCGTATAAAAATTATATAATATTATTATTAGTTTCGTACTGTCATTATAAAAGGGAATCAAACTTTTAGTGAGGTGTGAGACTGAGTTTAATGCTGAAAACAACTCATTACATCAACAATTGTTCAGTTTTACTTTTAAAATGTACAATAAAACGTTTGTAGATCAATTACGAAATAGCCCCTTTGCAAGATTATAGATATCAATTACATTACACTAGATAAAAATACTAAATACGTAAATAAGCATTGCAACGTTGATAACTGACCGATGGGAAAACTAAAAGTTATTATTCTCTTATAATACTGAATACGTACAAATAATAAAATTTAATCCACCGTATTGTTCTTAATTGAGTCCATTTAACAAGGGAATTTATTAATACCTTTTGTGACAAACTTTTAAATAATCAATTATAAGAAAGAAATATAATTCGTTAAATTAAAATTAATTCAACAATCCTGTAATTAATTTATTCGAGAAATTATCAGGTTATTATCTCTAGTTGTTTCCGTTTATCCAATCCAGTCAATGCACTTAGTAATATTAATTTTAAGTACAATAACATTATTTTATCCAAATGGTGTTTTTTTCTTTCATTATAATAATATCCTACAACAATGTGCTTTAAAAAGTTTAACTATGACAATAATTGACAATTTCATAAAATCACTTTAAATAGAGTTAGTAAAGCTCTTAATTAAATTAATTAATTAATATAATTAGTAAAATGTATAAACGTATTGTAAATTTAGTTTCAGTAGTTAATTAATTAAAATAAATATTTCTTCACTCACACTATTTATTTTGTTAATGAAACAAAATTTTCTTGACAATCCTTAATACTCATTTTAATATACATAAAAAAAATGTGTCAGAACATTAAAACCGTTACTTCTGTGATGTATTATCATGATTATTCGTAACAGTGCGATAGCGTGTGTAACCAGGTCCGTCTGTCGTCGCCGTACGAGTGGGTTAATATTTAAAGACATACGACAGTCTAGTGGTCACGCAGATCGAGAGATCCCAGTCAATGATTACAGTAGATCACGACTGAGGGAGGTGGGGAGTTGAAATATATCACAAACATTTTTCATCAGATTAATTTACTTAAAACTATAAAAAAGAGGAGGAATAATATTGTTCAAATTAGTTACTTTGAATTCAATTGACCGCTACTCTGGAAAGGATAAACCTTTCAAAGTCTGGTTTGCGGTAGTTAATTTCTGTTGAATAGACATTTCATTTGATACTAAACTCGACCTAGGCTTAAGTTGAAGATTTTCATTCAACTCCTCGTGAACCGTCCCCCTGAAAAGATAAAATGTCGATAATGTTGTCAAAAAGTATGTTCTTTGTAACCATGATCATGTAAAAGATCATACAAAAGTTGTGAAAACGTTTCCATATTATTTTGCCACTCTGTATATTTAACATTAAGAATGGTTCTAATTTAATTAATATAATCCCAATATACTAAAATTACTACTTGTAATACAAATTAAAATCAATCCATTATTGGAGAACCATTTATATTATTTATTCATAATATTAGAATGAATTCATAATTTAATACAAAAATTAATATTTTGTTTGTTTAAAAGATACAAGTATAGTTTGTTGGTGGAGTAGTAGGTTTGTTATGAAAGGGCCTCAGTTTACTAGCAACATGAAGACTACACCATGTTTATGGACGTTGGATATTCAGGCTTCAGCTTTGTGATAATATCCTGTGGTCCATGGCCAGGCAACGTTTACATGCACAACATTCAGGATATGCAAGTTCTCTACCACCCAACAGTTCATATTACACAATACAAGTAACTCAAGTATACTATACCCAATAAAAAAAACTGTTGTAGACGCTTTGAACTACATTTTTGAGTAAAATATTTTGAGCTTAAAATACGTAAAAAGGAAAACAATAATATCATTAATCCATCAAAAGCCTGAGAGAACTTGAAACATATTGGAATCTTAGTGTGGTTGATTCAATGAATCAAATTATAGAAACAAACAGAATTTTATCACTATTTGTGTAAATAGAAATGTTCATTTATTATATTATAATAATAAATATAATTAATATAATAATATAGATATTTATTTATTCATAAGACGCCGATCGTCAAGATATGGGCTAATATGGATTTCGAATGAGTGTGATGAGTGTAGATGAGTGAATGTAGTCATTGTTACAAACTAAGGTCGACTATTCCTTAGAAAGTGTCATTAATTAATAGGCCAATGACAAATGAACAGCCGGTATAATAAATATAATAATAAATGTCATTTATTATAATATAATAATTGTTGTAAAGCAAATCATCTAAATTTACTGCTTTATAAAATCATCTAATTTTACTCTATAGTTAAACACTGCCAGACTTATCAACTATTGCAATAATAATATGTAAAAAACACAAACACACACACACACACACGCACGCACGCACGCACGCACGCACGCACGCACGCACGCACGCACGCACACACACACACACACACACACACACACACACACACACACACACACACACACACACACACAAATATATCACATGTTTTTTTCCGTAAAAGTCAACAATATAGTAATAGAATATTGTTGACTTTGATATTCAACAATATTCTAAAGTTAGTAAAAATTTGGAACGCACTAATTATTAATTAATTTGCTCAACAAATTGCTGGATAGTATTAATTAATAGCGTTAATAAAACTATAATTAGGTGTTTCTTACAAGAATAGTTGGAATAACAATGTAGTGGTAACAACATCCGACCAGTCGATTAGTGAATTGAAAGAAACCCATTCGAATTCATAGTTACCTATTTTAATTTTTTACAAAATATAAGAATTAAATCATAGATAGTAACGACAAACAATTTTCAAATAATTTATTTATTATTGGTAAAGAATTATGATAGTTAATTTCTGACACCCAAACCTCACTTATCAAAAATGTGGAAATTTAGACCTTAGCTTCAAGTCACATTTGCATGTTTGAACCTGCATTCCCTATAAATATGGGCCACATTCGATTCACGTTATTTATTTAATTTCTAATGTTGAATTATCATGAACAGCAGATTAGTTTGAAAACAGACTCATTTGGAATATGAATAATTTTACATTAGGCTGTGAAGTTAAAGCAAAATAATCATAAAATTTGAATAAAACTGATATGAAAATGTGAAAAAAATAAACTACTAATGATAGCTTTTTTTAGTCAAGTTCATTGCAAACGTTTCTTTGAAAAGGGAACATTTCTTGTAATCAAAGTAACAATGTTGGAAGCTCTTCATATGAAGCGACCACCAAAACGTAACAAACACACGCAATACGGATTGACCTTCAGATAACTCTGACCAGACGCTGAACCTTTCGTTAGTGCTAAAGAATTAAGACTTAGTACAAAAAACAATTAGTGGCATGTAAATTAGACAGAAAAAGGAAACAACTGTCGGCACTGGTGGCGCAGTGCTGTAACCCAGTATGGGGACAAAGTGTTTGGAAATTTGTAGGCTATAGGTTGGATTCTCGGTCCTCTTAATACCAACATGGCGTCCGCTTGATGGTTGCCATCGGCGTGGACACTACTAGAGAAGTCTGGGGTGTCCATGTAGGGGTGGTAATCATTGAGCGGATGTTGTGCGGGGGAGATAATTGAGTATCAGGCTTTGTCAATTAGCTGAAAATTAGACCAGCACTAGGTGGTTCGGATTCCACGTAAAGCTGTAGGTCCCTTAGTTGCCCTAGCTGTTGGGCTATTAATAAATTGCCCTTTCTGAGGAACAGTTGAACTCAGTTAGTAACCAGACTACACTCATCCACACTCATATAACCATTCATATTCGCCTTAAAATACCAACAACGTTTTGTCGGCGTCTCATATGTAAGAATATATATATATATATATATATATATATATATATATATATATATATATATATATATATATATATATATATACATATATATATATATATATATATATATATATATATATATATATATATATATATATATATATATATATATATATATATATTTTTTAATGTAACAAGGTATACGTAAAATTTGGAGATCGTCTGAAGAGACATTAAAAGAGAAAGAATTTAAAACGATAAAAATACTGCAGTTAACTGATTTGGAAAATGTTACTAATCATAGAAAAAGAGATTTCGGACCGCATTTGAAAGCAGTATTGTAAGATTAGCTTCCTACAAGACACTGAGATCAGCAGGGGCGGGGCTAAGACATTGGCAACTCCAGGAACACGACCCGCAAGGAAGCGAGTAGGGCAGATTGGAATGTATTAGCAATGTGCCAGGACTGCCAAACATCACACACTCTGCATCATTGGGTATAATGAGAAAATACAAAATGAACTTCCTTTGGGGTTTCAATTAATTTTTTTATGTTTAAATTAACAAAAATTAGGACATATAATTAATAATGTATATTAAAAACGCAATTAAAATTTTATATTTTTTGCTAGAATCCAACTCGTAATTTTTTAACCTATCTTGTGATAGTTGGCAAGTCCGATTTTGTCATCACAAAAACAGCTGTAATCATTATATTATTGGTACATTGTTGAACAAAAGCAGAATGTCAACATTTAAAAGATATATATTTTTCTGTTGCAAACTTTATTTTCACTGTAATTTGTAAAGTAAAAAAAAAAAAAAAAAAACGTTCTTCCCAAGCACATTGATTTATGTGTATTAATGAATTTAAGATATTATAATAATTCTTTGCATTTCAGCTGTTTTCCTTTAAAATGTGCCTTAAGGTATGCAGATCAATGATCAATATAAAGTGTATTTAATTCATCCTAAGGGTTTTGATTGAAAGATTTACTTAGGCCTATTTATATAATTTATATTTTGCCATCTCTTCAAGAGATTTAAGAACACGTAAAAAAGACCAATCATTCTTTATGCAATCATTCTTCTTCTTGATTGCAAGTTAAGAACATTTTAAATAAACTAACAATAAGACGGTAATAATTCAAATTAGCTTCGAACTAAATAAAATACACGAATGTCATATATTCAACAGGTAGAATGGGAAAGCAAGTCAAATATAAATAGTTAGATACATAAGACCTATTAAATAGCAATTCTAGTTAAGAAAGACAATAAACCTTATTTCGCCTCCTCTGCAACACTCATAAACTAGCCACTCCTCTGCGGATCCGTGACCATGAATAAAGTGCAGGCCAGCTGGTTGGTCATGATGCACTATTGAATGAACCACATCTGTATGCGTCTCGACGTGTCTGTTACACACATCAAATAGATACATTACGAAAGATTAGGCTTTCTTCATTTAAAATTAAATGGTGTATTTTGTCGGTTGACTTGCTAAACTCGTTATGTGTTGAACTCGTAAATTAAGAGAATCAAGAACAATCTATTGCTTTAAAACATATTTCTACATTAGCAATAGGCAAATATAAACGATACAACACTTTTTCCAACAAAAGTCTTAGTTCTATTGTTATCTCAGAATTAGGTTTCACAAGGGGAATAGATCAATACATCTGAGAAAGTAAAAGGCACAACAATGTTATACAGTTTGATTTGAAGTCCAATTACGACTGACTTCCCCTCGCTTGGAAAGTAGAGCTCATTTTTGTATTTTCTTGTTTTTTTTTTTTTTTTTTTTTTTTTTTTTTTAGAGAGAGAGCTGAATGGGCCAGTTTTAAAATTTTACTTTAGAACGACGAGAGAGGTATTGAGTGAGACACTTTATCATCATACATGGAACCACTTCTTTTTGTGTTTCAACCCTGATGTAGTCCAGCCGGGGCCTCCCTTTGTAATTTGTATCCTCACTTTTCCCTTTTTTATTCTTTTGAATAGCCATCATGTCACAGAAAATGTCCAACAATCTTAGCTCTTTGTTCTTTAATTATTCTTATTAACTGTCTCCGTTCTTGAGCTTCCTCAAAAAATGTCTCATTCATTTTCCTTCCTGTCCAGCTCACATTCTTCTTTAGTTTTAACACCAGATTTCTAATGTTAGAAAACCACAAGTTTCGGTACTCCACATATCAAACGAAACGATGACTTTTTTTAAGGTTGTGAAACATCCTTTTTTTCTAATGTAAAACGATGGCATTTTTCTACATCAGTAAAAAAAAAAAAAAAAAAAAAAAAAAAAAAACAGCCAAAAAATGTTTATTCGTTATCAAAACTTAAAAATAAATAAGGTTTACAAAATATGTGTATTGAAGTTATTTTACAATTTTACATCTTAATTCAATTAATACTTTTACGTATATAAGTCAAAGAATATTTCCTTTAATTTTTCAGTTAATTTCATCCTAAACAAGAACCTAACTTGTATTTCCAAGTGTTTGATACAAGTGAGCAGAGTTGATGAGCCTGTATTCGTCACACATTTTTCACTCTGTCTCATTAACCAGCTCTATGTATTCTGTTAAACATGAATCTCAGCTCAAAGACACACAAACGTTAATTATAAGCAACGATGTGGATTCCAGGTGATTTCAGTTTTTATTCTGAAGAATGATTCAGTTGAGAAACTAAATATACAATATGAAGTCGGTGTTAAACTACCATCACAATTATTTTTAATCACTATCTTAATATTTCACTTATGACATTTTACGTTATTTAACCTACCACTTACTTCCGTATTACGATTTAACATGTATTCACAGAATTCAGTAAATTTTTATATTATTCTAATAAATTATGCGAATTAAAACCTGTTGGGGTTAGAACTATTTGGAAAGCCCCATCTACAATAATAAATATCAAACAATGATACATATAAGGTAGGAAAAATATGGAAACGCTATCACAACTTTTGTACGACGTCACTTGTACAATAACCTACTTTTGACGTCATTAGTGACATTTAATCTTTTCAGAGGGACGGCCCGTGAGGAGTTGAACGACAATCATCAGTGTAAGTCAAGTCTAGTATCAAATGAAAGGTCTACTCAAGAGAAATTAATTGCCGCAAACCGAACTTCGAAAGGTCTATCCTTTCCAGAGTAGCAGTCATTTGATTTTCAAAGTAACTAAGTTGAACAATATTATTTCTCCACGATTTAACGATTTTAAGTAAATTACTCTGATAAAAAAATACACTTTATGGAACACAATTATTTAAAAAATAAAAATTATCAAATTATCTATGGAAAAATAACCATTTTACAAGTGAAGTCATACAAAAGTTGTGAAAGCGTTTCCATATGTTTTTCGAACCTTGTATAGTAAAATACTACCCGATCAGCTAGACATTTGATATTTACATTCAAGTGGACCTTGGACACAAAACCATGAGAAAAACACATGATTTTTTTGAGTGCTTATATGTGAGAAATGTTTATCCACCTCGGAAAGTATAAACCCACATTATAGGCCAAGGAAATTGTAATATACATTAGATTCTCGATATTGAAAAACTCCAAAGTATAATCGTAGGTTTTGTTAACATTCCTAGAAATGTAAGATTTTTTACAATCTAACTAATTGTTTAGTATATAGGGTTTGTAAGATATATTTATATATTAGGTTAATTAGGTTTTATGCAAGTTTTGAAGTCACCAGTAGTTTTGGTCAGATTTATTTTTCACTACAATATTTTGAAACAAGACTTTCAATCAATAAAGCTAGGTGACTTACTAATAAACCAGTTAAGTTTAAGTAATAGAAAACAAGTATATTCAACTGATTGTATATCTTGTTAAAAATAATTTAAAGTATTAACTTTGTCCCCATTTTTATAAAACAATAAGTACAATTTTTGTCATTAAGAGGGGTGTGGCCATGCGTCACCTGGGTAGAAACAGACCCACTTACAAAGGACCTCTCGCTTAACCAAGAGTATGTGTTGTAGAGTGGGTGAGCTGGAACTCAATGTAATACAGCAACATACATGTCCAGATACTTGCTCAAAGGTTACAATGCTTTATAATTGTGGATGTACATATTATAATGAATAATACTTGAACAGTTAATTGGGGAAAACACATGTATAAAGTTGCTGTTACTATATGTCAAAATAACAGTACGTTTACATAATCTATCACATATTAAAGAAGAATTTAAACTTTAAGCTTGGTAAACATTCCAACACATTATTTACCAAAAATAACAAATGCATTTTAGTAAATATTCACTCCAATCTTAACGAAACTACTGTGGATAGCTTTATTATAGCATCCATTGGAGATTTAGAAATATTGTCTGAATAATGGTTAATAATGAACTGCAAACTGGAGATCACTGGTTCTGTACAAAATGGAGATCACTGGTTCTGTACAAAATGGAGATCACTGGTTCTGTGCAAACTGGAGATCACTGGGTCTGTACAAGCTGGAGATCACTGGGTCTGTACAAGCTGGAGATCACTGGGTCTGTACAAGCTGGAGATTACTGGGTCTGTACAAGCTGGAGGTGACTGTGACTGTACAAACTGGAGATTACTGGGTCTGTACAAGCTGGAGGTGACTGTGACTGTACAAACTGGAGATGACTGGGACTGTATAAGCTGGAGATCACTGGGTCTGTACAAACTGGAGATCACTGGGTCTGTACAAGCTGGGGATCACTGGGTCTGTACAAGCTGGAGATCACTGGGTCTGTACAAGCTGGAGATGACTGTGACTGTACAAGCTTGAGATCAATGGGTCTGTACAAAATGGAGATCACTGGGTCTGTACAACCTGGAGATGACTGTGACTGTACAAACTGGTGATGACTGGGACTGTATAAGCTGTAGATCACTGGGTCTGTACAAACTGGAGATCACTGAGTCTGTACAACCTGGAGATGACTGTGACTGTACAAACTGGTGATGACTGGGACTGTAAAAGCTGTAGATCACTGGGTCTGTACAACTGGAGATCACTGAGTCTGTACAACCTGGAGATGACTGTGACTGTACAAACTGGTGATGACTGGGACTGTATAAGCTGTAGATCACTGGGTCTGTACAACTGGAGATCACTGGGTGTGTACAACCTGGAGATGACTGTGACTGTACAAACTGGAGATCACTGTGACTGTACAAACTGGAGATCACTGGGTCTGTACAAACTGGAGATGACTGTGACTGTACAAGCTTTTTATAGCCTCTCTCTTTAACAATTTTGTCTAGAACAAATATTTTCTTATAACCTTCCTTAAAAATTTCACTTTGTGAATGTTTTTGAAATTTAAATAATCACATTCAAGGCCTAGCATTTTGAATTTGAAATCATAATTTTGAAAGACTTCGCATGTGTCGCTTAGCATTCATATACTTCTCTATGGCCCTTCAATTATGTAAAGGACTATAAAAGCTGTTAAGATTATAAAGAACATAAAATGGCATTAATCATTAATATATTAATTACTACATATTATCATAAGTATACAGCTATTATATTTAATGTGTTTCTGATTAAATAAATAAGATAAACTTTACAGAATAATATTTGTAACCCCTGTGTTGATGTAGAACAAAATGAAAAATATTGCGGTGAAACTTCAAATTTGATAATGCATTTTATTATGTTTCTGTGTTAAACGTTATTATGATTCCAGTGACTTTTTGATAGTTCGTTTAACAAAAACCATATTAATAAACATTTACTTTAAATAAAAATATCATTAGTTCACTGTCTAATTTATAAAAATAATATAAAATGTTCCCTTAACTTATTGAGAATATTTACTCGACACAAGTTTGGCGAACACGGGTACTGTTACTTGCTAACTTCACTCATTAGGCAAGAGACCTGACAAACTTCAAACGCCTCATTACAGTTTATTAATTACACTTTACTAATTAACTATTCATACATTACCTCTCCTTATGCCCTTTGATGATACTTTCTGTAAAGTTACAAAGTATAATGATGTGTCGAAGTATATTACGTAAATGACGTCATGTACGCTACAATTAACGTGTATTAAAGTTTACATTAAATCACAACGAGCGAATTCTACTACTACAGAAATAAACAGTTCTCAAATGTAGCCATTTTATAAATCCTAGGTTCTTTGAAAAAAATAGCACTATTACACAGAAAAAAGACAAAACACAACTGATAAACAAAAAAGAATTGGTAAATACTTTTGTCACGTTTGATTGAAAATGAAAATCGTCTTTATTAGGGGTGAAGTTACGACTATAAAGCCCTCAAAACCCATCTCTTCCTTGATTAATATGAAATTTGATGAAAATGCAGATTTTGTTTTATAGAGGTAAGATACAACAAAAATGTTCTACATTACATTTCAAAAGAGTAAAAAACCCTTAAAAGAACCCTTTTCTTTTAACACTAGCAACATATTGTCATTATATTAAAAAATCACGGATGATAAACAACACAAAATTATTATTGTATTACTTCTTAGTATACAGATTAGTGTAGTTAACAATCTAATCTTAGTATAGTCTAAGGATGAGTCACAAATGCAGGAGTGAAGGTGTACAATCAACCCAGTATTTTGTTGTTTGTATGTATAAAACTAAATCATAGAACCTTTCGACTCACATTCTATAAAATATTGTATTTAAAGATTTCATATTACTGTAACATGTTTGATTGTTATAACAGAAATTAATAATGCATAAAACAAGTACGTAATGAAAACTGAGCACTTCACACATTAAAATGAAGTAGTTTTGTTCTATTATTCTAGCTATTCATTTCTAGCTTCTAACAAAATAGTTGGAGACGTCTTACAGAGTTTGATTTCTTAGAGTGCAACTGATTACAGTTTTCCACTTGAAGAAACAAATGAGTTTCCCACCACCTTTAAGTGTGACAGTCCAATCAGCTGATTACATAGGCTTGTAGATGACGTCACAAAATCACTGTTTATACAACACATCGTGTTTGTAGTGGTGAATTCGGATTGAACTCTATCTACTTAGTATACACTTTCTTGTTGTACATTTAAAAAGTATGGGAAAATATTTATAATACGTTTTATTTGATAAAAAGGCAGTTGTTTTAATTTTTTAAAAAGACCACATATAGTATGTGGTGATAACCTAAGACTGTATTTGAATAAACAGATTTTACTCATGCCAACATTTACAATTTCTTTTTTTTAAACAAATCTCAATTCCAATTGAAAGAATTTCCGTAGTTTGATATAAGTGAAAAGATTGATAATTTTTATTGGCTGGAACTCTTGCCTTAATTAACTGAGAAATTATTTTAAATTATTTATTTGTAGACAAGAATCTGGTTGTTATAATAGTAATAATCTTAGAATTAATGAGAAATATCTTCTATTTGTTTTTTTTTATGTGAAGACAACTTTTATAATTTTAATTTTGTAATATTAAAATGAACACAAGATAGTCAAAATGAATGAAATGAAAATGAACAAAATGAACCAGATAGTGTGGTTCATAGCAAGTTATTTGTCCTGCAGTTTAGTGAAAAATATGATTGCTAGCTTATTATGCTTCAAACGTAAAAAAAAGTTGTCAAAATTACTGGAGGTTGATGCTGATAAATTATCTTCCAACTAACACTTTTTACCAACAAATTTTACAGTAAAATTAAGACATGTTAGAAAAAATACAATAGCTTCCTAATACCAAGGTTTTCCCTTGTGATATTTTGAGACACACATAGTGGCAGCTATCACACAAAACCCTGCTTCAGTCTTGGCCAGGATCCATCAGCTTTATGTCCATCCTGAGGTTGACTCATTACCCCAGGAACAAGGTGAGTGGACAAATGGCCTTGGCAAAGTTATTTTGACTAGAAATATTTTGTTGTGGTAAACTATGAGAGTACCAATTTAGATTTAATTTTACTTACTCTCAAAGTACACAATTAATAAGAATGCGTCAGTATTCTGCATGTTTGTTGGAGTTTGCGTGCCAGACTAGTATTTAGTGGTGTTACAAATAACCTGACAAATACAACACTAAGCAGTCGACACACATTGTTGGTCACTACAACAATATAACAGCAAGTTATGTTAATGGACATTTGAACAGACCAATAAGTACGATGCAATACATTCTAGATGTGAAATATGTGGACTCATCTTGGATAATACACTAAATAAAACTAGGTGTTGAAATATTTTAAGCTATTCTCACTATTAGGTTGAATCGGTAATTCTTAATATATGTCCATTCAAGAGTAAATAACGAGTGAATTAATTTAGTTTGGGTATGGTATTTACTATTACCAATTAAAACGGATTATTAGATTCTGATTTATGATTCAAACTAAAATAAAGTATTACTAATTTTTAACAATAGCTTTTATTTAAAAGTTCTGTAAATAATATAATAAATGCAAAACTATCCGTTTTAATAGTAACTTACATGAATCTCCTTCATCATTTTAAATATTCCCCGATGAAAGAGCATCATGTCAGATTTTTTGATGGAGATTATCATAAATACGTAGTAAAAAGATACATAAGTAACTACAATAATAAGGAATTTTCGTTCAATATATACTAAAAGTAAGTAATTAACACATATTTACATATAATTTTACATCAGCATATTAGTAAACATAGTTTACATGTACTGTTAGTGTACCTTGAGGTTCTTCTCAACCTGCCGCCCCTTGATCTCTTCATTATTGGGGAGGCTCGGGCGGCGGCTTATAGGCTTCAGCTAACTGGCCACTGGAGGGGGTCCTGTACAGGTCACTCCTCAGTGGCCAATCTAGTAAACGATGAGGTACTCTCAATGAAGTCTGACTTCATTGGGACTAAGTACCTTTTCACCAGACCCTATACTGTGGATTTCAGGTCGAGGGAGTACTGGGACGGTGTTAGTAGCCCGGTTTCTTCTCACGACCGAATTGTATGGTTCACAGGTCAAGAATGGGCAACAGAGCTGGATTTGGTATCTATACTGGCGACCCTAGGACCAACGCTAGCGTGAGCCTGGGAGCGTATGGCACCGTTTTCCAAGCTGAAGTCACCGCAATCCTTCATTGTGCCGCCCAGGCGGTCGAGAGAGGGGTTTGCGGGAAATATATCCACATCCTCTCAGACAGTCAGGCGGCCTTGGGGGCTCTTAACTCCTGGAAGGTCTCGTCGGGTCTAGTCTGGGAATGTGTGGAGTCCCTCAACATCCTGGGCTCAATAAACCAGGTCTTGCTGGAATGGATCCCAGGACATAGGGGATTAGAAGGCAACGAGCAGGCCGATGCCTTGGCTAGGGAGGGTGCTCTCAAGCCCTTCACTGGTCCTGAGCCGGCCTGCGGCGTTTCGATTGCAGCTGCTAAAACAGCAATCAAAAACTGGGTCAGCGCCAGACATCTGGAAAGATGGCGGCGGTTCCCAGGGCAAAGACTCGGCAAGGTTCTTGTCAAGAATCCCTCCCAGAAGTTGACAAAGTCACTTCTTGGGTTAAGTAAACCGCACGTTAAGCTGGTGGTGGGACTCATCACCGGCCACGGCAAATTCCGGAGGCATCTAAGAACAGTGGGACTCTTCACGGAGGATACCACCTGTCGCCTCTGTGGGGAGGACGAAGAGTCGGCAGAACACATTGTCCTGGAGTGTGAGGCCCTTGGTGCCAGAAGAAGAGCTCTTTTTGAAGCCTCACCTCTGGGACAGTGGGAAACTACTAATCTAGTGAAGAAGCTCCTTGACTTGGTCAAGGGTTGTCAGCTTTACGACGATTAGGCACCGGGATTGGCACAAAAAGCCTTAGGCTTCGTTCCAAGGGTTGGCTGGACCAACTACATATCCCCTTTTAAACTAACTAACTAACTAAGTAGTGTACCTATATAAAAGAATTGGAAATAACTGTATACCACGTATAGTTTTACAATAACAGCCTTGACCTCGTTGTTTTTCACTCTTAATACTCGCGAACACAAACAACCCTATGAGTAAGTGGCTTTGTTTCCCTGAAATTTCGCTATTAGTTCAGGAGGGTTTGCAAAATGCAACTCTCTCGTATCCACATAGCTAAAAAATCGCATGTAAGCTTATCAGTTAATGGTTTTCATCACCTACAATGTCCGTGATCTGTCCAGGAGGACCGAGTGTTCTGCGTGAAAACAAGATAACGTACTATAGTACTTAAGATGCCACCCCATCAGTTAGTAGCTTTGTTCCCCTACAATGTCCGTGATCAGTTCGGGAGGACCGAGTGTTCTGCGTGAATACAAGATAACGTACTATAGTACTTAAGATGCCACCCCATCAGTTAGTAGCTTTGTTCCCCTACAATGTCCGTGATCAGTCCAGGAGGACCGAGCGTTCTGCATGAATACAAGATAACGTACTATAGTACTTGAGATGCCATCCCATCAGTTAGTAGCTTTGTTCCCCTACAATGTTCGTGATCAGTCCAGGACGAAGCGTTCTGCGTGAATACAAGATAACGTACTATAGTACTTGAGATGCCACCCCATCAGTTAGTGGCTTTGTTCCCCTACAATGTCCGTGATCAGTCCAGGAGGACCGAGCATTCTGCGTGTTTGCAGGATAACGTACTATAGTACTTGAGATGCCACCCCATCAGTTAGTAGCTTTGTTCCCCTACAATGTTCGTGATCAGTCCAGGAGGACCGAGTGTTCTGCGTGAATACAAGATAACGTACTATAGTACTTGAGATGCCACCCCATCAGTTAGTGGCTTTGTTCCCCTACAATGTCCGTGATCAGTCCAGGAGGACCGAGCGTTCTGCATGAATACAAGATAACGTACTATAGTACTTAAGATGCCACCCCATCAGTTAGTGGCTTTGTTCCCCTACAATGTCCGTGATCAGTCCAGGAGGACCGAGCGTTCTGCATGAATACAAGATAACGTACTATAGTACTTAAGATGCCACCCCATCAGTTAGTAGCTTTGTTCCCCTACAATGTTCGTGATCAGTCCAGGAGGACCGAGCGTTCTGCGTGAATAAAAGATAACGTACTATAGTACTTAAGATGCCACCCCATCAGTTAGTAGCTTTGTTCCCCTACAATGTCCGTGATCAGTTCGGGAGGACCGAGTGTTCTGCGTGAATACAAGATAACGTACTATAGTACTTAAGATGCCACCCCATCAGTTAGTAGCTTTGTTCCCCTACAATGTCCGTGATCAGTTTGGGAGGACCGAGTGTTCTGCGTGAATACAAGATAACGTACTATAGTACTTAAGATGCCACCCCATCAGTTAGTAGCTTTGTTCCCCTACAATGTCCGTGATCAGTCCAGGAGGACCGAGCGTTCTGCGTGAATACAAGATAACGTACTATAGTACTTAAGATGCCACCCCATCAGTTAGTAGCTTTGTTCCCCTACAATGTTCGTGATCAGTCCAGGACGAAGCGTTCTGCGTGAATACAAGATAACGTACTATAGTACTGGCGATGCCACCCTATCAGTTAGTAGCTTTGTTCCCCTACAATGTTCGTGCAGTCCAGGAGGACCGAGCGTTCTGCATGAATACAAGATAACGTACAATAGTACTTAAGATGCCACCCCATCAGTTAGTGGCTTTGTTCCCCTACAATGTCCGTGATCAGTCCAGGAGGACCGAGTGTTCTGCGTGAATACAAGATAACGTACTATAGTACTTGAGATGCCACCCCATCAGTTAGTGGCTTTGTTCCCCTACAATGTCCGTGATCAGTCCAGGAGGACCGAGCATTCTGCGTGTTTGCAGGATAACGTACTATAGTACTTGAGATGCCACCCCATCAGTTAGTAGCTTTGTTCCCCTACAATGTTCGTGATCAGTCCAGGAGGACCGAGCGTTCTGCATGAATACAAGATAACGTACTATAGTACTTAAGATGCCACCCCATCAGTTAGTGGCTTTGTTCCCCTACAATGTCCGTGATCAGTCCAGGAGGACCGAGCGTTCTGCATGAATACAAGATAACGTACTATAGTACTTAAGATGCCACCCCATCAGTTAGTGGCTTTGTTCCCCTACAATGTTCGTGATCAGTCCAGGAGGACCGAGCGTTCTGCATGAATACAAGATAACGTACTATATTACTGAAGATGCCACCCCATCAGTTAGTGGCTTTGTTCCCCTACAATGTCCGTGATCAGTCCAGGCAGACCGAGAATTCTGCATGAATACAAGATAACGTACTATAGTACTTGAGATGCCACCCCATCAGTTAGTGGCTTTGTACCCCTACAATGTTCGTGATCAGTCCAGTAGGACCAAGCATTCTGCGTGTTTGCAGGATAACGCACTATAGTACTTGCGATGCCACCCCATCAGTTAGTGGCTTTGTTCCCCTACAATATCCGTGATCAGTCCGGGAGGGTCGAGTATTCTGCGTGACCACAAGACTATCGTATCTGTTTAAATATTAACTCCCCAATTGTACGGTCAGGACAGAAGGCCCTGGTTAAACAGTCTACTGTCACGACACAATTGCCACCACAACAAACATGACTGTACATACAGTCAACACAATGTATTTGATATAGTATTTGATAACATATTGATTAAATAATTGTGATACAATGAAGACTACGCCATGTATTTTAACTAGATGATCGATGTTGACTCTTGAGCCAAATGTTCAAGTCAAATCTTTGGACAAATCTGTTCATTAATTGGATATACCGCAGTACTAACCTTATTTTAAGGGAAATAAAGGATCTGAACTACTTGAAGGTTTTACAATGTTGACTTCTTTATTCGGGATTATATTCTGTTTGTATTGTTATCATAAGGTTGTTTGTCACCTTAGATATAAATATTAATTTAAGATTATGTAAAAACTATCGATCAAGTTCAAATAATTATAACAAGTATCTAGAAAGCATCTTGTTGTTATTGTTAATTATTAGGGTATCAATTTAATTTATTTATATATTTGGAAATGGAGGACAAATATAATTGTGATAGAGTTCGCTTTTGTTAGATTTTAAAAGTAGTAAAAATAGTCATTTAGTCAGCAGGACGAGTATTGAGAATTGGGCAACACGTTGCTTAGGGTTCGAATAATAGGCATAGGTTTAGATAACTAATTCGTTAAATGGAGACTTTAAAAAGTTGCAAATGACCAACATGGGAGGTTTTACGATATGCTCGGGTTCGTGGATGAGAGGGGAAAATATTTCTGCTCGTGAGTGGACCAGGATCTGTTAGATGACATTGATTGCTTTCTTTCTACTTAAATTTACCAAATATTCCGTAGAGGTGTTACAGCAAGATGGCGGTATCAAGCAACATCGAGCGTGACTGTTCCTTGGATGGGTGACCGATGAGGGATCCCGTTTCGCCAACATGATCACTGTTGGGCCATCCCTTATTTACATCTCGCAAACAATTTAATTAATTATTATTTCATGGTTTATGGTTGTCAGGTTACGTGTTGGAGAGGGCTTCTCAGCTTAGTTTTACTTGGTAAAATAAAAATAAGACCTTCCTTAACTTTTTAATACAAATTTGTTTACTTATTTATTATTATTTTATCGTTTTCCAAGTTCCACACACGATAACGGGATATAGAGTAATATTACATCCAGTGGTTCTGTCAAGGTAATATATTTATTCACGTAATAAGCATTGTGTTACAGAATGTTGATCAAGCAATTAAAGTGCTCCCCGATGAGTAGCCTTACGAGTGATGCTGTAATAATTGCCGTACATTTCCTATATGAAATGTACTTGGTTCTATAGATCTCTGCTAATGAAAATAGACTAAATGTCACTGGTTATAAATGTGTTCATTTGTTAGTTTACTTAACTCTTTATGAGCTTTCTTGTGTTTTTATTATTATTTATTATTTCTTGTGTTTTCTTGCTAGATAATTTTTGTTCTTTATAAAGGTATTTTTACGTATATTAGAGATCTACGAAACATAATTCATGAGATAAATAACTTTATACTATCGTAAGGGAGTTAAAACTACCGTAAATTTTTCCGTTCTATTGAGGTTTACAGACGAATTTATTCATAATTCTTTAATCAATTTTATTTTATGAGGGATAGTCATAAATTGGGTTAAAAATCATTGTGAAGACAATTTAAGTTGTTCTTTGATTGTCTCCCCAGTAAGATTCTATCAGTGTGAAAAACTGTGACAAACGCCTCAGCAACCACACCCTCTCAGTGTTCTTTCCCTAGCAGTCGTTTTTTTAACGGTCATCAATAAAAATGAGGCAGCTCTTTTTACTCCATCCTGGAAACCCGTAGTCGTTCGTTCTTCCCCTGCGATAAGGAAACCCGATTGGTTGATTGTATGGATGGTGTCAAGTCATTCAGACTTACCCTCATTCTTCAAGAATTTAATGATGTTGTTTCTTTATTTGCAAAACGTATCAATGGAAAATCAAGAAATACGAAAGTCAAGTGTTTATTTTGATACTGGCTAAAAAGATATCCAGCAAAAATACAATCGTTAACAGAAAAACATCGGCTGGAAAAGTGAACCAATGAATGAGCTCAATTTGCTACAGTTTATTTAACCAAATTTTCACGAAATATTTTGTTTCTATTTCAATTTTTACCATCAAACACGCATATTCTATAAATTATTAATATAAAACAAAAATATCAAAAAGCACTGAAAACTCTTAGTTTGAAAATATATTGAAAATTTTGTCTCACGTTTAGTTGATTGTCTTTGAACAAAGTTACAATTCAATTCCCATTCAAATCGATCAATTTTGAACTTCACTTTAACAAAGATTGCACCACTCCTCCACTTGCATTTTAGTAATGTTAACACAAAATACTACTACATGGGATTTGTGGTAATGTGTATCAACCTGCTTTTTATAGTTTAAAATAGTTCGTTGTACAGTCGAAACCAACTAACATGACATTAATTTGATAGAATTTATAGCAATAACACAACGCCTAACTATCAATTTGTTATTAACTAAGCATCAGTAATTGTCCTTTTATCAAATCAAAGTTATGACTGTAATATTAATTATTTTTCTGAAATAGCTTTACAATAAAGCCGATCTTCCAATGATTGTGTTACTTTTATTATGCTCAACAAAATTAAGAGCTACCACTAAAATTGTAAATAAATGAGACAATAAAGAGATAAATAAAGAGACACAGAACATCTGTTGACTTGTTATTGGTGTTTATTATAAAACCTATTGAACAACGAATATCTCTAGGCATATGTCGTACAATAAACTTCGACTGAACAATGAAAGCTTTACTGAATTACAATCAGCGGACAATAGCATTTTGAACGGAGAACAGTGAACTTCGACTGAACAATGAAAGCTTTACAGAATTACAATCAGTGGACAATAGCATTTTGAGCGGAGAATAGTGAAATTCGACTGAACAATGAAAGCTTTACTGAATTACAATCAGCGGACAACAGCATTTTGAACGGAGAACAGTGAAATTCGACTGAACAATGAAAGCTTTACAGAATTACAATCAGCGGACAGTAGCATTTTGAACGGAGAACAAGTGAACTTCGACTGAACAATGAAAGCTTTACTGAATTACAATCAGCGGACAGTAGCATTTTGAACGGAGAACAAGTGAACTTCACAGCATTTTGAACGGAGAACAGTGAAATTCGACTGAACAATGAAAGCTTTACAGAATTACAATCAGCGGACAGTAGCATTTTGAACGGAGAACAAGTGAACTTCGACTGAACAATGAAAGCTTTACTGAATTACAATCAGCGGACAGTAGCATTTTGAACGGAGAACAAGTGAACTTCAACTGAACAATAAAAGCTTTACTGAATTACAATCAGCGGACAATAGCATTTTGAACGGGGAACAGTGAACTTCGACTGAACAATGAAAGCTTTTCTGAATTACAATCAGTGGACAATAGCATTTTGAACGGCGAACAGTGAACTTCGACTGAACAATGAAAGCTTTACTGAATTAAAATCAGCGGACAATAGCATTTTGAACGGGGAACAGTGAACTTCGACTGAACAATGAAAGCTTTACTGAATTACAATCAGCGGACAATAGCATTTTGAACGGAGAAAAGTGAACTTCGACTGAACAATGAAAGCTTTACTGAATTACCATCAGCGGACAATAGCATTTAGAACGGAGAACAGTGAACTTCGCTAACAATAACTAATAAACAATGAACTTTAGTTTTAATAAACTTCAGTCATCTGGAGATTGAGGATTGTAACAAGTCCAAAAATCAGAGACTTTGTGCTTGCGTTAGAATATTGTCCTTGACAGGAACTGTTGTCATTAATATTTACCTTGTACTACTACTGGTTTTACCCCTTGCCCTGTGTCAATAAGTTCCCCACATAGATTTAATAATCCTTGGGAAATGGGCAGAGTTAAGGTTAAATAGTTATCCTCTTGTTATCAAAACAGATACTTAATAAGCAATTCACTTTATTTATATAGCTTAACAAGTATCGCTGATTCTCTTTTACCTTTTATATATGTATAAATATAACTGTATAATATGTATTTTATTATATATTCTGTAATTCGTAGGTTCTAATGCATTGTACGATGTGAACAGTCTGTAGTACTAGGCGAGTTCCCCTGGTGACGTTCAAACAATGGTAGATACACACAATACTCAATGCACCCATGTACAAACAATACATTGTACGATGTGAACAGTCTGTAGTACTAGGCGAGTTCCCCAGGTGACGTTCAAACAATGGTAGATACACACAATACTCAATGCTCCCATGTACAAACAATACATTGTACGATGTGAACAGTCTGTAGTACTAGGCGAGTTTCCCAGGTGACGTTCAAACAATGGTAGATACACACAATACTCAATGCACCCATGTACAAACAATACATTGTACGATGTGAACAGTCTGTAGTACTAGGCGAGTTCCCCAGGTGACGTTCAAAGAATGGTAGATACATACAATACTCAATGCTCCCATGTACAAACAATACATTGTACGATGTGAACAGTCTGTAGTACTAGGCAAGTTCCCCTGGTGACGTTCAAACAATGGTAGATACACACAATACTCAATGCTCCCATGTACAAACAATACATTGTACGATGTGAACAGTCTGTAGTACTAGGCGAGTTCCCCAGGTGACGTTCAAACAATGGTAGATACATACAATACTCAATGCTCCCATGTACAAACAATACATTGTACGATGTGAACAGTCTGTAGTACTAGGCGAGTTCCCCAGGTGACGTTCAAACAATGGTAGATACATACAATACTCAATGCTCCCATGTACAAACAATACATTGTACGATGTGAACAGTCTGTAGTACTAGGCGAGTTCCCCAGGTGACGTTCAAACAATGGTAGATACATACAATACTCAATGCTCCCATGTACAAACAATACATTGTACGATGTGAACAGTCTGTAGTACTAGGCGAGTTCCCCAGGTGACGTTCAAACAATGGTAGATACACACAATACTCAATGCACCCATGTACAAACAATACATTGTACAAAGTGAACAGTCTGTAGTACTTGGCTAGTTCCCCAGGTGACGTTCAAACAATGGTAGATACACACAATACTCAATGCACCCATGTACAAACAATACATTGTACGATGTGAACAGTCTGTAGTACTAGGCGAGTTCCCCAGGTGACGTTCAAACAATGGTAGATACATACAATACTCAATGCACCCATGTACAAAAAATACATTGTACGATGTGAACAGTCTGTAGTACTAGGCGAGTTCCCCAGGTGACGTTCAAACAATGGTAGATACATACAATACTCAATGCTCCCATGTACAAACAATACCTTGTACGATGTGAACAGTCCGTAGTACTAGGCGAGTTCCCCAGGTGACGTTCAAACAATGGTAGATACATACAATACTCAATGCTCCCATGTACAAACAATACATTGTACGATGTGAACAGTCTGTAGTACTAGGCGAGTTCCCCTGGTGACGTTCAAACAATGGTAGATACACACAATACTCAATGCTCCCATGTACAAACAATACATTGTACGATGTGAACAGTCTGTAGTACTAGGCGAGTTCCCCTGGTGACGTTCAAACAATGGTAGATACACACAATACTCAATGCTCCCATGTACAAACAATACATTGTACGATGTGAACAGTCTGTAGTACTAGGCGAGTTCCCCTGGTAACGTTCAAACAATGGTAGATACATACAATACGGTACTCAATGCTCCCATGTACAAACAATACATTGTACGATGTGAACAGTCTGTAGTACTAGGCGAGTTCCCCAGGTGACGTTCAAACAATGGTAGATACACACAATACTCAATGCTCCCATGTACAAACAATACATTGTACGATGTGAACAGTCTGTAGTACTAGGCGAGTTCCCCAGGTGACGTTCAAACAATGGTAGATACACACAATACTCAATGCTCCCATGTACAAACAATACATTGTACGATGTAAACAGTCTGTAGTACTAGGCGAGTTCCCCAGGTGACGTTCAAACAATGGTAGATACACACAATACTCAATGCTCCCATGTACAAACAATACATTGTACGATGTAAAAAGTCTGTAGTACTAGGCGAGTTCCCCAGGTGACGTTCAAACAATGGTAGATACATACAATATTCAATGCTCCCATGTACAAACAATGCATTGTACGATGTAAACAGTCTGTAGTACTAGGCGAGTTCCCCTGGTGACGTTCAAACAATGGTAGATACACACAATACTCAATGCTCCCATGTACAAACAATACATTGTACGATGTAAACAGTCTGTAGTACTAGGCGAGTTCCCCAGGTGACGTTCAAACAATGGTAGATACATACAATATTCAATGCTCCCATGTACAAACAATGCATTGTACGATGTAAACAGCCTGTAGTACTAGGCGAGTTCCCCTGGTGACGTTCAAACAATGGTAGATACACACAATACTCAATGCTCCCATGTACAAACAATACATTGTACGATGTAAACAGTCTGTAGTACTAGGCGAGTTCCCCAGGTGACGTTCAAACAATGGTAGATACACACAATACTCAATGCTCCCATGTACAAACAATACATTGTACGATGTAAACAGTCTGTAGTACTAGGCGAGTTCCCCTGGTGACGTTCAAACAATGGTAGATACACACAATACTCAATGCTCCCATGTACAAACAATGCATTGTACGATGTGAACAGTCCGTAGTACTAGGCGAGTTCCCCTGGTGACGTTCAAACAATGGTAGATACACACAATACTCAATGCTCCCATGTACAAACAATACATTGTACGATGTAAACAGTCTGTAGTACTAGGCGAGTTCCCCAGGTGACGTTCAAACAATGGTAGATACATACAATATTCAATGCTCCCATGTACAAACAATGCATTGTACGATGTAAACAGTCTGTAGTACTAGGCGAGTTCCCCTGGTGACGTTCAAACAATGGTAGATACACACAATACTCAATGCTCCCATGTACAAACAATACATTGTACGATGTAAACAGTCTGTAGTACTAGGCGAGTTCCCCAGGTGACGTTCAAACAATGGTAGATACATACAATACTCAATGCTCCCATGTACAAACAATAGATTGTACGATGTGAACAGTCCGTACTACTAGGCGAGTTCCCCAGGTGACGTTCAAACAATGGTAGATACATACAATACTCAATGCTCCCATGTACAAACAATACATTGTACGATGTGAACAGTCTGTAGTACTAGGCGAGTTCCCCAGGTGACGTTCAAACAATGGTAGATACATACAATACTCAATGCTCCCATGTACAAACAATACATTGTACGATGTGAACAGTCCGTACTACTAGGTGAGTTCCCCAGGTGACGTTCAAACAATGGTAGGTACATACAATACTCAATGCTCCCATGTACAAACAATACATTGTACGATGTGAACAGTCTGTAGTACTAGGCGAGTTCCCCAGGTGACGTTCAAACAATGGTAGATACATACAATACTCAATGCACCCATGTACAAACAATACATTGTACGATGTGAACAGTCTGTAGTACTAGGCGAGTTCCCCTGGTGACGTTCAAACAATGGTAGATACATACAATACTCAATGCACCCATGTACAAACACTACATTGTACGATGTGAACAGTCTGTAGTACTAGGCGAGTTCCCCAGGTGACGTTCAAACAATGGTAGATACACACAATACTCAATGCTCCCATGTACAAACACTACATTGTACGATGTGAACAGTCTGTAGTACTAGGCGAGTTCCCCAGGTGACGTTCAAACAATGGTAGATACATACAATACTCAATGCACCCATGTACAAACAATACATTGTACGATGTGAACAGTCTGTAGTACTAGGCGAGTTCCCCAGGTGACGTTCAAACAATGGTAGATACATACAATACTCAATGCTCCCATGTACAAACACTACATTGTACGATGTGAACATTCTGTAGTACTAGGCGAGTTCCCCTGGTGACGTTCAAACAATGGTAGATACATACAATACTCAATGCACCCATGTACAAACAATACATTGTACGATGTGAACAGTCTGTAGTACTAGGCGAGTTCCCCAGGTGACGTTCAAACAATGGTAGATACATACAATACTCAATGCTCCCATGTACAAACACTACATTGTACGATGTGAACAGTCTGTAGTACTAGGCGAGTTCCCCAGGTGACGTTCAAACAATGGTAGATACATACAATACTCAATGCTCCCATGTACAAACAATACATTGTACGATGTGAACAGTCTGTATTACTAGGCGAGTTCCCCTGGTGACGTTCAAACAATGGTAGATACATACAATACTCAATGCTCCCATGTACAAACACTACATTGTACGATGTGAACAGTCTGTAGTACTAGGCGAGTTCCCATGGTGACGTTCAAACAATGGTAGATACACACAATACTCAATGCTCCCATGTACAAACACTACATTGTACGATGTGAACAGTCTGTAGTACTAGGCGAGTTCCCCAGGTGACGTTCAAACAATGGTAGATACATACAATACTCAATGCACCCATGTACAAACACTACATTCCTGACCATATAGATATCTAGATTGTATTAATTGAATTTTGATCATTAGTAATTTGACCACATTACAAAATAGCAATTCTAATGGAGGCAGATTTTTATTTTAATTTAATTGCCTATGAAGAACTGTTATAATACTTTCGAGAAGCGAATTACATACTTACAAAGGTGTAGAACACAATGCTTTATTATTCTTATTATTCTTTTTAAATTTATTTTTATACAACATTTTTTTAGTTACTCGTACTTTGGTGTAAAAATAGTAAATTTACCACTAAATTCTACAAATTTAAATTTTTAAAAATAATTTAAGTTAAACTGAACATTCAATTTAAATTCAAATCGAGGTTAGTGCTTTTAACATAGAGTTCAAAGATGTTTTAGGAACCTCATTGTATATAGTGTGCTTTATACCATAACTAAGGTGGGTTTAAAAGCTGTCATAAAAGTAATTTGTGTATGTCACGATAAATGTTGATAAATGATAATAATATAATTATTTGCAGGACAAATATTAGTTTCAAATTATCCAATAACTCAATAATAACTCAATAACTCGTTTATTTAGCCAAGAGACAATTACATGCATTAGCCATGTCAATATAAACTTAAATCTAAATATATAAAATTATACAGTCGAATGAATCATAAAAAATTTTAAATTAACATCATACTTAAAGAGTAAAATGAAAGTTGTCTCTTAGACAGCAAACCCATCAGTCAAACATTCCCGGACACTGTATTAACATTTCTCAATGAGGACGCTTTTGAGCTGTTTCTTAAACGCTGCAGGGTTCGCTTCCAGCTTAAGCTTTAAAGGAAGAAGATTATAAAGCTTTATGGCACTATACAAACATTGTTTTTCAAAAAAGGTTCTTGAATGAGCTGGAGTTTTAATGGTGTAAATATTTCGAAGTAAGTATGAATGAGATTTTTAACTATTAAATAGGTGTAAATTATTTTTAACAAAGGTCAGTGTTTCTCATATGTAAATTGAGGGAAAAGTTAAAATTCTTGATGAGCGGAATGCGTTTTTGCAAGACTGTCGGTAATCCAAACCATGAATCACTCGAACAGCCTTTTTTTGAAGACGAAGTACAAACAAAGTTCTTACGAAACTCTGTTTGTACCAACCAAGAAAATCACTTATTATATGCGCAATAATACAAGCATAAACTTACTGTACACGTATAGTACCATATAGGAATACATTTACTGTACACAAATCGTACCATATAGAAATAAATTTACTGTACACATACCGTACCGTATAGAAATACATTTACTGTACACAAATCGTACCATATAGGAATACATTTACTGTACACAAATCGTACTATATAGGAATAAGCTTACTGTACACAAATCGTACCATATAGAAATAAATTCACTGTACACATACCGTACCGTATAGAAATACATTTACTGTACACAAATCGTACCATATAGGAATACATTTACTGTACACAAATCGTACCATATAGGAATAAGCTTACTGTACACATATCGTACCATATAGGAATAAACTTACTGTACACATATCGTACCACATAGGAATAAGTTTCATTCTATAAACATAAATATCCAACGTTTGTATGAAGGGAACTTTGTGACAAATAGATTGTAAATAGTGGCATATATAATTTCAAAATACAATTAACTGGGAGAGTTATTTGCTGTTGTTTCAACTAATTTAGATTTAAGAAAAGTGTGATGATATAAAATAAGATCAAATTTGGAATTTGAAAATTGCCAGAAAGATAAGGGAACGAAAAAATAATGTGTAATTATGTAATACAGAAATAGAAAGCTTAAAAAAATTAAAAAAAAATATACTAAGCAGTTAGTACCCAGCTGCTCATCAGTGAGCGAAGTTTGTGATATGGTTTAACATTCGAGTTACTTGTAATATGTTTTGCTGAACTTGTATTTCGTAGAAATTATCTTCCTTGCAGTTCCAACTTTGTGTTTTTCTTGCAACTTTTAATTTACTAACCTCAGTGAAATATTATTTAACCCTCCCCCCTTCGCCTAAGATGCTATTTCAAAATTAAGTAGAATTTGATTTACTAGTTCTGTTAATTTTATATAGACATTTTGGTGAAATTAAACCTTTTATCTCACCGAGGACTGGGGATATCTCTTAGTGATTATTTCTCTATTTTTTTTTTCTTATTTCATATTAAAATTAATAAATTCAAATCAGAGAACACCACGGAAAAATTAAATTGACCTACTATACACATATTTCAAGGCCTAGCCTAAAATTAAAAAGGCATAAAATATATATTCGTTAGTATTTTTGTCAAAACAAAAACAATTTATGGTAAAATTTAAAAGAAAAACAATACAATACTTTAAAAATAAATATTTTTTTAATGGTGAAACAGAAAAATTAAAGTCATGTTTAAAGGAAACCGTATTACAAAAATCTGTGGCTTTTAAATGTAGAATGAGATTTGAAATGTTCAATTCATTCTATTAAAAAAAATTTGTTGTAACATTTATGTAAGCAACTTAAAAGTGTACAATCGTTTACGCTTTATCCAGAGTCATGTTTCAACATTATTAATACTCCATTACTCGTTTTAACAACATTTGATATGCACATTGTTGCCATTTAGGATGATTGCAGTTACCTGTTAATATGTTATTAGAAACCCAAGGCTTTTAAAAACTGAAGTTTTAAAAAATCTCCTGAATTAGACATTGCCATAATGGTACATGAATGTGTTATAGCGTCAAATTACCACATTCGATGGCTGGGTGCTGGCATTCAAATCGATTATGATCGGCGACCGATGTAATGTAAGTATAATTTATTAGGCCTACTGTAATTTTTGTCTAAATTTTTAGTTTTTTGTTAAATTATTGTCTGAAATGTAAGATATTTAACCTTGATAAGTGGTTTCAACATGCGATTAGACGGAAAAAATGCAGCACTATTAGAACAATGAACTATAGTTGTATAGATTCATACAAGGCCAAAAAGCAGTGAATAATGTATTCAATGTAGATAGTAAATGTTATTCCAAAGTGTTGCGTAAAATAAAGTTGAGAGCGCCAGTGGCAGTGGTCTACGGCGTCGGGACTTTTAGAGATAGCTCAGGTTCGAATCGTGTCCTTGGCAGGATTTGTTATCATTAAAACTCTTACCTTTTACTGTCCTTGTTCTACCCCTTACCACGTGTGAATAATTCCCACGGGAAGAGTAAGGTTATAGGAGGTACTAGAGAAAACGCGCTTTCTAAGGGAATCAAACTGGTGAATTTTTACTAAAAAATACATAGAACACAACCAAATAGTTTTCCTAATTTGCCTTGTCAGGAGTTCATTATGCCTTTTTTTTCACAATTTGCCCAGGAATCATGCTGAAATCTTTCGATAGCCTTAACTCGCTAAGGAAGCGTTTCGGACTATGTTTATATGATTTTTACAAGTAGACTGTGCTGGAGAAGTGGGGAAAACTTCGTGAATGTTATGGACTATGATGATTATGTTACTTAAATTACAATATCAATTAATTCTGAAAGTAAAATTAAAATACTACAACCGTTTTAGAATCAGCCATGATTCAGATCAGGACATGGAAATATAACCTTGGACCAGACAAGATCCTTTTGTGAAGCGATAAAACAGTGGACGAGTCAGCATTGAAAGGCTCTCAGATGGAACTTGGTTGGCTTTTTACTGGCAACTAAGACCTGCCCCTCCATTGGGTTTACTATAACCATTTCTTGACTAAGATAATCTAATAAAGAAGTGATTCTCTTTTAAGTATTTATTAATAACTTTTTGTAGAGTATTGTAAAGCAGATAAACTCTACAATACTCTTGTGTTGCCTTGTTTACTCGTTCCACCTCCTATTGAATGCGCGAGATTTGCACATCTGAACATTCAGTTTGTTTTCTTGTTAAAGTCACTTTTAAAGGTGAAAATGGTGCAGTAAGGAGGCAGTGAGTGTGTTAGAAAATACTCTAATATGAAATTGAGCATCTTCTTTCCATAAAAAGATCATAATAAATTATAAATATTTTAACACCAGTAGTATTTTTACCTACGTATGTTTTTAATGTTGTTAAAGACAACAGTATAAACCCTTCCAACAACATGTTGGATCTGTACAGTGCTGAACGTTCATATATAGTAATTTGTTTATCATCATTATCTAGTTATTTTGGTATGTGGTTGATAAACTTGCTTCTCCAAAATCGACCTCCAAACATATAATACAACGATTTTTCCTCTAATGTCCTGTATTTACATAATACAATACAAGTTAACGTTAAACAAATGAAATTTATTACAATATAAGTTCAAAATACACAAGTATTATGGTGAAACCACGTTTACCCTTCTCAGACCAGAGGGGTTGAAAACGCTAGTTAAAAAAGACCTCTCTTTTAC
>JAQJVL010000111.1:186364-191364 GCA_035578905.1 Stictocephala bisonia
GACGATGTGAACAGTCTGTACTACTAGGCGAGTTCCCCAGGTGACGTTCAAACAATGGTAGATACACACAATACTCAATGTTCCCATGTACAAACACTACATTGTACGATGTGAACAGTCTGTACTACTAGGCGAGTTCCCCAGGTGACGTTCAAACAATGGTAGATACACACAATACTCAATGTTCCCATGTACAAACACTACATTGTACGATGTGAACAGTCTGTACTACTAGGCGAGTTCCCCAGGTGACGTTCAAACATTGGTAGATACATACAATACTCAATGCTCCCATGTACAAACAATACATTGTACGATGTGAACAGTCTGTACTACTAGGCGATTTCCCCAGGTGACGTTCAAACAATGGTAGATACACATAATACTCAATGTTCCCATGTACAAACACTACATTGTACGATGTGAACAGTCTGTACTACTAGGCGAGTTTCCCAGGTAACGTTCAAACAATGGTAGATATACAATACTCAATACTCCCATGTACAAACAATACATTGTATGATGTGAACAGTCTGTAGTACTAGGCGAGTTCCCCAGGTAACGTTCAAACAATGGTAGATATACAATACTCAATGCTCCCATGTACAAACACTACATTGTACGATGTGAACAGTCTGTACTACTAGGCGAGTTTCCCAGGTAACGTTCAAACAATGGTAGATATACAATACTCAATGCTCCCATGTACAAACAATACATTGTACGATGTGAACAGTCTGTAGTACTAGGCGAGTTCCCCAGGTAACGTTCAAACAATGGTATTTATACCGACTGAATATCATCAATATTTATAGATACTATATACTGTACCTGAGCAGATACAGAGACAAGCAAATTGTATTGATGGCACATGCTTATAAAGATCCTTGAAACATATATAATTAGAAGTTATACTTTTAACTATCGATACATTTATGAACTGTTTACATTAATAATCATTTAATTAAACCCAAAAACAAAACACAAATTGTTACATAAATACGCCCTAAAAGTGTTATACAATACAAAATAAATACTGTAAACACATAGTAAACATATAGACTATTTTTTTTAAATTATATCTTATCACCAAAATTTCTCATATCTCGATCTTTCATAACCACATTATTTTTATTCATCTTACTCAAACCTCTATTTTCTACGTCCCTTTTCACATTTTTGAACCTTTCAATTTGGCCAATTTAATAGGGCGCTTATTACTGCTTGTAGATAATTTAAAGTGGACAGATTAAGAGACAAAAAAGGAATTGGTGACACAGTTAAAAGACTGATTTATATCCAAGTCTTTAGAACAGATAAAAGTCTTAAACACAATTACTAAGAGAAATTAAATTATCAAATTATGTATGGAAAAATAACCATACAAATTGGTTACTTCACAAGACAATTTGTTCGTCATGACATTCGAATGACCGCTACTCTGTAAAGGATAATTCTTTCCAAGTCCAGTTTGCGACAATTAATTCTCTTAAATAGACCTTTCATTGAATACCAAACTTGGCTTAGATTTAAGATGTTCGTTCAACTCCTCACGGGCCGTACCAGTGAACGGATGAAAGGTCACTAATGGTATGAAAAAGTAGGTTTTTGTGACCAAGATGATGTGCAAGATTTCACTTTTATATGTTAAGTCATATAAAAGCTGTGACAGCGTTTCTATATTTTTTTCACCTTGTATGCACGCTATGTACATATTGCCGACGTTTCAAGTGCATTGCAGTTTCATCTTCAGGGCAACACGCTCTGTTACTAGATCCACAGAGTATATGTAATGTACCTGGTGACGAGTATGTCACCCTGAAGATGAGAGCTGCAATGCACTCGAAACGTCGGCAACATCTAATTAGTGTACATAGCAATCAGACACGGTCCTACCCGGATTATGATAATGTAAATAGTTTGGTCTAACGTGGAGTTTATATCAAACTGGTTTCACTTATTCATTTTAACGATTAGTCACCAAATACGAATGTGGGTATACTTTTGCTGCAGGAAATGTATCGCATAGATTAGTGAAGTAAGGTGTGTGAATGGTGTGCGACTGCAGCATTCGTCACATTCACTCCGTGAACGCTGATAGCGCTACCATAAGGTTGAAGACGGGCTTTGCTAAACACTTTAACATTTTAATTTAGTATTTTTCAGTTTACTCATGGCATTTTTACAGTTTTAGACAATAGAAGATAATTGGCAATGCGGGGACAAGACGCAGAAGACGTTTGATTAATTTATATTAACACATGGCACAAATGGCTCGAGGAAAATAATCTAGGCCTAAATGATGTGTATTATTTAAAAAATTTCTTTCACTTACCACAGTTCTCCACGTACACTTGTGATAGGTGTTTTAGGAACCTTAACATCCGCAGTGATTCTATTTGTATAAATTTTTATACTTCCTCTAACACAAACTGTCGTAGTCTTTCTTTTTCAATATTAAAACACTAAGTTATAACAAGACACAATGATAAAATAACCGAAACCAAACCAATTTTATTCAGAAACTGGGAGACACCCCTGCCCGCTTCGCATGCCAACCCCGTCGTCACTCGCTGTGCTCGTGAGATATGGGTCACCTGCGGCCTCATGGGGGAGCTCGGCCTTTGGCCACGCCAAGACGCTCTGCTACAGGCCTCGCGGGAGAAGGTTCGGCTTGCGGTCGCACCAAGACACTCTGCTACAGTCCCATTTGAGGAACCTGCGGCCTCGCCAAGACGCTCTTCTACAGTCAGTTATGGAACTCGGCCTACGGCCTCGTGGGGAAAGTTCGGCTTGCGGCCTCACCAAGATACTGCTACAGTTCATTTGTGGATCTCGGCATGTCGCCTCGTGAGAAAGATCGGCCCTCTGCCTCGTCAGGATTTTTAACCAGTATGACCATTAATTTTGGTTTTTGGGGCAGCGGAACCTCTAAACATAGACTTTTCTCAAATCTGATGGTAAATTAGTATTTAGGAGAAAAATACTTTTATTTTGATACCCCACTTGAGTGTATTAGTTTGACATTAGTACTCAATTTTGGGTTTTGGAGCTTCTTTTTATTCGGGGGGGGGGGGGGGCAGAACCCTTAAACGTTGTCTCTTCCAAGATGTAGAGGTAAAATGTAATTTTTGAGATAAATAGCTATAGTTTGATGCTCCACTTGTAAGTTTTATTTTGTACTACCCTTTTACTGGTTTTAGGAGTTTTTTGTTTTGTTTTAGGAGCATTTACCCCTTAATATTTATCCTGTTCAAAATCTGATATTGTATTTAGTTTCAGGAGAGAAATGGCTTTAAATTGATACATCACTTGAGTAGATTAGATCAGTTTTTAAAATTTTTCATTTTTAAAATTTTCAGTTTTTGAGCCCCCGATAGCACAAATGTTTGAGTTATTAAGCTGAAATTCATATATGTGCGCGTTTGTTACACGTGTAGAACTGTGAATGTTTGGACATTTTACTAAAGATTTTCTTCAACTTAGGTAATAAAAATTACTTTTTAGTGATTTTTTCCATTGGGGACGTTGGGGAAGTTTTGGGGTAAAAAGGCCGCCATCTTGTTTATGAGTGAAAAATGTAAACTTTTGTGAATTTTTCTGGAGGTTTCAGACAGAGCTTCAATTCAAGTATACCCGGGTAAGACGCCGGGAAATGCCTCAACATTTATGTCAGTGAGTCAGTCAGTCACTACATCGAGCTTTATAGTATATAGAATGACTGAGTTTTATTCAGAATTTTTTTTACAGACGGAAAGGATGCAGGAAGTAGATGACCACGTGATGGGCGCGCGTTCTTTGAACTTTGCCTCAAATATTATTTTCCATCTAGTTTGAAGGAAACAGTGTTCGTTCTAACATATGAGACGCCGACACAACGTTGAGCGTATTTTAAGGCGAATATGAACGATGATATGAGTGTAGCCTGGTTACTAACTGAGTTTAACTGCTCCTCAGAAAGTGCAATTTATTAATAGCCCAACAGCCAGGGCAACTATCGGACCTGGAGCTTTCCGTAAAATCCGAACCACGTAGTGTTGGTCTGATTTTCAGCTAACAGACAAGTCTGACACTCAGTTCTCTTCCCTACACAACATCCGAACCTTGACTACCATCCAAAATGAACACCCCATACGTCTCTAGTAGTGTCCACGTCGATGGCAACATTGTGCGGACGCCGTATCGGTATTAAGAGGACCGAACATGGAACCTATCGCCTTCAATCTCTCAAAAACTTTGTCCCCATTCGAGATTTATGTTCCTTTAAAAATTTTTTACCCATTTAAAACTGTACAAAATAATAGTAATAATCCAAAACCTAATTTTTTCTTAAACTAGGAGATACCACAGCACGCTAAGTGTGCAAAACCCCGTTACTGGCTACGCTCATTTCGCTCACTCGTGTAATTTTGTTATTTTTCTTCGTATTAATGCTCAACATTGTTTCAATACACTGTTTAAAAATAACCTCTTATGTCAAGTTTGCAACAGTGTCAACCGTGCACGTCATAAGCGTTCTCATTGTTATGGTAACAATGATTTGCTAGTATTGGGATATTAGTTATCTTCCTTAATTTAGATTTTTAAGAAAAACTGTTGACAAATCCCCTCTTAGTATATGTCTATAGCCTATAATGAATGTTTATAGCAAATTTCTTGGTCTTATGATTTTTGAGAATTTGTGATTAGTCAGTGTTGTGTTGGCTTTAATAATACTTAAAGAAATCATCTCCCTAGCCACGATAAAATTGGAAAACATTTGTTCTTTGTAATAGGATTATTTATGTTTTATATTTATCTAATTTTCAGTTAGTCAAGTTTTGAGCGAAAATAGCACCCTACTGATGATTACCTGAAGAAAAGTTTAAAATAATGTATTTTTTAAATAGTTGATTAAGCTACGTGTATGGAATTTTAGTCTGACAACGCCAATAAAATAATAAAGTATACAAAATAATTTTACTAACATTTATGTAGACTATTATTTACAAATTTGCAAG
>JAQJVL010000111.1:193864-208333 GCA_035578905.1 Stictocephala bisonia
TTAATACTACCAACCAACATTTAGTTTTTATATATGTTTACTTAGTCGCTGTACTGACTGAGTGTAATCGGAATTAAAGGATTAGCTTTTACAAAAATGTAAACAGCCAAATCCCCCCTTGACTGGTAAAAAGTGTAGCCGAGAACGCTAATTTAAAATAAAAAAAAAAATGTGTCATTAGTTCATTTATAAACTTGATAATATTTGAGTTATTATTTTAAAACGAGTTTATCACCACTAAACTTTGGAAAACTATATAAACTTATAGTTAATGCTAAATTTACCTTTTTAATGCTAAATTTAGTTGTTCTTAATGTTACAACGACTAGAATTATTTTGTAAGTTTTTTTCTAATATCGGTGATGAACAATAATTTTCAAAAACTTATATTTATTTACTCTTATTATGATTGTAAGTTAGCATGTTTTAGTTTTTTATCTGTAATTTTTTAACGAAAAATTAATTTTTTCTTGTTTATAAGAACGCAAATAAGATGGCAAAGAATTAATTCTCGTTTATACAATATTGCAACATAACCAATTAAACCTAAAGACCATAATACAATATAATATTCTAAAAATTTTTTAAATATGTTTGTTGGCAAGTATTTTATTATTGTGTATTTCTGTTGTTTCGTGTTTATAATTTGTCGTTATATATTCTTAAATATCTATTTTAAACCTCACAGTCAATTTTTCTCGTAGTGGAGGTTTTGTGTCATGGTTCAGGATGTTTTTTATAAATTCAAAAACATGGAGCTTCGTAGCTCTGGAAACATTATTTTATGCACTTGATGGGTTTGGAAATCATGTGAAATTGCCTTAAAAAATAACCATGAAGAAACAATGTGTTCATAGATATAGTAATTCTTTCAATTTTTAGCCCATAAATCAGTTTATAGTAACTTTTCTGTATTAACTTTGGTGTATACTTGTCCGTTTATTTCAGTTTAACAGAATATATGAGACTACGTTTATGAGGCGTCATCCTGAAATCCGTGACAATTTCAGGCTAATCGTGATTGCCTTAAGAACACGCATGTACTGTATTTTTTAGATGAGTAGGCCTACTCTTATTTTATGATTTGTTTGTTTTAATATGATTAGTATAAAAAACATTCACTATCAGTAGATATTATAAATAAATATTGTGATGTAAGTATGGTACTAAACACAAGGACCTTTTTATAGGACCTTTTATGTTATATTTATAGGTTTTATAAATATAACATAATTTTAAAATTTTCATTTTCTTGAGTCAAACTTTCCGGAAATTAAATGTAGATCTAACTATGTAAAATATTATCATTGTCTTACAAACCTTGTAACTTTTGTAGAGTGTATTAACTCAATTAAATGTTCACTTAAAAATGTGATCTTTTTTCAAATTGATCCAAGTTCTGCATTGAAACGAAAATTAAAATACGAACTAATATATTACAATATTAAAATGTTTTGTATACTTTTATGACCTATCCGATCATAAGGGGTTTTTAATACTGGTTTATTCTCTATTATAATACATTTATATTATAAGTTACATTATTCCACAAAATTCACAAATCTACAGATGACAGTTAAAAGATAGCAATCTTCTCAAGTTAACGGTGTAGACAGTTACAAGTACTTTTATTTCAGCGGTCGTAAGCTAAACTATAGAACTATCCAAAAATAACCTTCAATTTTTTAAATAGCCATGGATAAGTTGATTTATCCTTAATACAGTTTCAAATTAAGAAACTTTCAAAACAAGAAATCTACTAGTTATGACATATTAAAAACCCCATTATTATGTATCAACACAAAATGTTTTGTTAATACTAAAAACATGACATCTAATCAATGTTAATTTTACGTTGGTTTAGCACATACCAAGCCTCTCCGTTGATTTAGGTTAAGGTTTGTATTGCAAATTAACTCATTAGAAATTCGTGGTTTGTTGTGAAAGTAATAATAAAGTAAACCATCGTATAAAATATAACAAAATTATGGAAATCCTTTAGTGATATAAATGTTCATCACAAATATTATTTTTTATAAATTCAGTAAATATAATAATCAACAGATCGTTTTAAACCTAAAATAGTCTTTTTCGCTATTTGAAAATTTAATATTAAAAAAACTTGCAGTTTATAAGCTGCTACAGAAAATAGTTACACACTAAATATCAGTACTTACCCGCTATTCATGATATTTTAACGGGTGGTAATGATCCCATCCATACGCGTCCGGTGGTAATGACCCACCCACCCATCCATACACGTCCAGTGGTAAAGAGCCACCTGTCAATCCATACACGTCCAGTGGTAATGACCCACCCACCCATCCATACACGTCCAGAGGTAATGAGCTACCTGTCTATCCATACACGTCCAGTGTTAATGACCCACCCACCCATCCATACACGTCCAGTACGCGTATAGTAAAAATCTATCAATAATGAAAATGCCCAGTATAACATAGACTGTTGGTATTCAGAATGTTAGAAAGCGGGTATTTGGGAGACAAATAATCCAAGGAATTTCGCAGTTAATGAAGGTTATTGCATTATCTATTCGGGCGACTCGCCCTGTTACGATTACGACAAACCAAAGTTACTCCCTTTGTGTTCCGTGCTAAGTTATATCGAGGAATGTGGGTTGAAGCATTCCTCGCTTTGTTTTCAGCAGCTATATTCGGTAATGACCAAACCTATTGTACAAGAGTAGTGTACATTTATGTAGTGGAGCGACACTCATTAGACAATAAACTGTTTAGTATGCATAGGAAAGATTTCGTATAGTTGTATATTCCTTTTACTAAGAACAGTAAAATCTATTGTGTTTTAAAAGTTATTTGTTGGCATCGAATTGTTCATGATTGGTAGAAACTCATGTCGTTAGTTTAGGGGTTCTTGACATCCGGTCCCCGTCCTGGTGGAGTTGGAAAATCAAACTTTGTTTGGATAACTTATATATTTTTACTATTTACGAGTAATAAACTCTATGTAACGTTTAACATTGTCATATTTATATTGTATTTTATAGTGTGTTTTATTTTTTTCTAATTGAGTTGTGTTATAGTTTTTAAGATAAGTCAATAAGCATGTGGTTTTGTAATGTTTTCTTGAATTATTATGAGCTAAGAAAAATAAAATGTTGTAGTTGTAGATGTACTGTATGCTAAGGTAGTAAGTATCACCTGAAGTCGACAGGAGTGTTTATATCTGTCGAAACGTTGCGTTTGTTGCTTGATACACTTGAAGCATTGGAAATCTCAAATCGTTTTCTACCATTCAGTACACTTATACATTGGAGTACTTTTTTCTAGTTTAATAGTCTCATGGACTATAAACACCAGCAAGTTTACTGTTTGATGAAGCCAACAAGTTTAGAGTGAGTTAGCTAGCTAGTCCTCAACAGTTTCTGAAACAGGTTTGGCTTAGCACGCTCAAACGGTTATTTAAATGGGTGAGATGATCGATAGCAGTGATTCAATTATGTATTAATTCTAGCGAACAAGATTCCTCGCCCGATTACGAATGTTTTTGATCAAAATTCCAATTACCGTTTCTGTTCATACGTATTAATTAATCAACACAGTGATTTGATTGGAATCTTGGTTTTTTTATATTTCTAAATTTTCAACAGTAACGTTTTGTTGAAATTTACAGTATTGCTTTGTGTTTTTATAGTTAATAATTTTTTTATAAGCAGTATTACTGGACCAGTTTTAGTAAGCTCAATTGTGTGAATTGTAAGCTCTTCACTAAACAACACTAAACAAATGATACTTAGTACGAACGTTATTTAACACATGAGAGCTAGGAACTTTTTTTATGTCGACTTACATATTGGTTTGAATGCGTTATCGTTTGCTATTTCCAAAACAATCCCAATTAAGAATTTGAAACCAACAAAGAGTTTTTCAAACCATAATAATGAAATTATGTTTAATGTTCGACAAAATAATTATATTTATTATCAATTAAAATGTTAACATGTAAGACTGATGTGAGAATCAACTTTCTTAAGTCGCAATTGTATTTGTACAAGCCTCTCAGTGAACCATTGATTTTTTAATTTACAGAACTATTCAAAAGGAGAAATTAAACTAAATGTTCAATTGAATGAGATGAAATGTTCAATACCACCTCTGTAAAGATGACAAGTGAAGGACTGTCCCAGGCAATCTGTATCTTCATTGATGTTTATAAGAATGTTTATAAGAACGTATATATTTTATAACAACAACCTTAGCAAACATGATGATCTTATTACTTGAGTTCAAATTAGTAGCAAGGTGGGTTTACCTCCAACAAACTGTTACAAAATAACTGTTACATTAGCAACTACAGCCAATGTTTTCTACTGGTTGTACAACCATCGACAAACTCTAGGATATCTCATTCTGTCCCAAAGCTCCCTGCTTCTTACTTATTACTCTGTGATCACTGTCAACAATAAGCAGATTATAGGGTTTGAATTACGAGTCATGAATGAATGAATGTCTTTATTTAAAGGCGGAGTTAGGACTACGAAGTCCTCTCTTCCACTCAACCTTGAGTCATGGTGTATGCAGGAGAATTGGGTGCTGTATTCCTTGGTTTAGCTTTGAACAGAAGCTACAGAAATATATTTTTCATGTAAAATTATATCTTAGATAGATTTCGTAAGGTCTCCTTATGCAATTTTGTATGTAATCAATCATACATTTTAACGCACTAAAACTAATAAAAGCTCTAATTTTCAATTAAATTAAATAAAAAAGTAAATAATTTAAACTAATTGATAGTAATATTGTTGTACTTAGATACAGATGACTTGAATCTGTTTTGTGATATTTATGAATTATAATGACGAAACTGAATGAATTAATTTTAAATTATGAAGTATGAAACTATAGAATTACTTAATGTATATCAAATATAATAAATTGGAAAATAACATATTATATTTACATTGGTATCCTTTAAACGTACTGTATGTGACCATTGTATCGAAGAACCTTATGAAATGGCACGGAAAATAATAACACTGGCTCTTAGTTGCTTCATGTAAGTTGTATGGGTATTTGCCTTTTTAAGGAATATGCTACGTATATGAAATGTGGCAATAAATAGACTTTCAATTTTATACAGTCATAATTATCGTAGATGACGTCTGGAATTCACCTTAAAATAAAAACTACACTTTTTTGTAGTAATTGCTAAGAATATCAACGAATTTTATAAATGCTTTTTCGTAAGTACAAAAAGATATATAAAAGGCTAATAAACACTGCAAAAGCCTACACACTTAACAAATACCTAAAGAACACCAAAATAATTTTAAAATTTGCATGGAAAATTACTATAAACCCCGTGCGTGTAAGCAATTTAAAAAAGCTCCATTTATGTTAATGAAATGTAAGTAAATAGCACTATTGTAAGAGCCTTAAAAATAGCTGTGGAATGTAACGGTTTTTTCTGCTCCGTAGCCGCTCGGAGCAAGGCAACGGAATTAAAGATATCGTAAATATTTCGAGTCCACTTCCATCCTTTGTATTATTTTAGTGATGAAATCTGAACTGAAAAGCATTATTCTAAAAGGTTCATAAAATGTTTCTGAGAATACTATTCGCATAACAATAAATTTCATAAAATATTTCTGAATAGTAAGATAGATTCTATGACCGAAATCGTCAATAAATCGTTTCAATCGGTGAATACCTGCAAGCAGATAGCTTGAGGTGTTTATATTCAGAGTTTGCCTTGATAAAAATTTATTTTAGTATATTTTAACTTATACGACCTTTATGATTAGAAATTAATGGAAATAAATATACGGTGATTAAGCTGTACAATCCCGATAAACGACGCGTTTCGTCAACACAGTGACATCTTCAGCCATCTATTAAGGAAATTTTCGAATATTAATATAAAATAGTTATTGCACACAATATGAATAAACTAGTAAACACAATTAATTTTCGTTGTCAAGGTTTTTCGTTTATTTCGTTCCAGTAGTAGGAAATGAACTCCAATTTTTAATAGTTGAGTATAAATATCAACACTTTATGTATTATTAGATTAAGTGCCTAAAAGCTTGTGAAAGGGTTGCACATATCATTAATATAGTGGGTTTGCAACCAACCCTAATTCAATCTCAGTTCATTCTGTTACTCTTTGTTAACACAACAACGTTAGGGGCTTTTGTCAAACATGATGGAAATAACATATTATACGAACTACATTAATAAACCAATATTCGGCCACAGAGTAACAATTTCGTGTGAAATTATACATTTTAAGCCTTAAATGAAATTAGTATGTGTTTTGTTATAATTAATTATATTGATATTTGTCGGAGGGAATGTGGCCTTTATTAAACAACTTTTATCAAATTAATCAGTAGAAAAGCATGTATAATTCAGGATGTAATGTTAAAGGGATTAATTATAGCCTTGCCAGGTAATACCAAGTAAATAATATAATATCTTGGCAAGAGGAGAAATACGTACTGTGAATATCTCATAAATCTATAAGAATACTATCTATTATGGATATATTATGTAGTTGAATTTCATACAAGAAGTAGTCTGTTATTTTGTTGAAAAACTACTTAATTGTTACTTTGTTAAATAAAATATAAAGTAAAAATCCATGTAACACTAACATTTAAGTTCAATTAAAAATAGATATTAAATTCTCAAGTAATAATCGCTTTCAATTCAAGTTCAAAAATGTAAACATACAATTTCCATAGTTTAGTTTATTGTGAAATAATCATTTGATTCATCAATTAAAAAATAAATTTAAAAAATTGCGTTCTCGTAATACACATCTTTTAATAATTATTTATTTAATGCAAAATTTGAAAAATTTTACCAGTTTTCGTCCAACATTTGTAATAATTCTTGGAAAAGATCGAATTATGGGAATTTGGATTCCTAATGAAACCAGCGCTGGCCTATGTTGATAGTGGGGAAAAGCACAAGAACTTTCCTAATTTGTTTTGGGCTTGATGATCGTTCACATGAGCAGAACCTTAAGTCGGGAGAGTAATTCTTAACGCCAACGAGCTGAATAAAAAGTGGTTGAATCTTTAGCATCAAAGATCAGGAAAATGTCGTTCATTTCAGCCCAGTCAGCAAGCTTTCTGCCATTCTCATCGTCGGTGTTGAAGTCCCGACAACAGTGTCGACTGTTGAAGTCCCCCACATAGAAGACAGGGTGTTCAAAACTTTACAAAATCCTATCGTCAGGCCACTGGATGCTTATAAACATTTACTATTGTAGTTTCTGACACTTGGATTGCCAAGACAAAGATGTCACCATCAGAGCTCTTATGGGTAATTGACACATTGTCCATGGCATTCTTTACATAAGTTGCAATATGTAAAGAACATCATTGCACATGAATAGGTGGGCGTGTGGGTCAATACCACTGTACATCTATGGGGGGGCGGGTGGGTCAACATCATTGCACATGAATAGGTGGGCGTGTGGGTCAATACCACTGTACATCTATGGGTGGCGGGTGGGTCAATACCACTCTAAATGTATGGGTGGGAGGGTGGGTGAACATTGTACATGAATAGGTGGGCGTGTGGGTCAATACCACTGTACATGTGTGGGTGGGTGGGTGGGTATTGGTTCAATTGGGCATACACACTATGCCCAATTGAATTGACAAGTCTGTATCCAGGAATATTGCCTCTTGCACTATTGTTATCTTCGATATTCGTCTCTTTGAGTGGAAGGATATCTACATTGTTTTCATGAAGAACCCTACTGATGCACTCACTCTTCGCCTTGCTTAAACCCTCAGCGTTAAAATGGACTACATTTAAATAGAACCTATTGTTTTAAAATGAGCTTGGTCATCAAAAGGGCCTTTTTTATTTTGTGTGGCAGCCGCCATAGCTGGGAGATCACAAATTTGTGACAGTCCAGCTATCAGTTTTATTGCTCGTTTAGAACTACCCAGGGGATACGTACAGCTTTAAAGGTTTGCTGTGGACGTGAACAAATTCAAATTCTCACTATCTATCTAACAAACAAAACTCATCTAAGAGTAACTAAGGACAAAATTATTAAAAACTTTAAGCGATCTTGACCATTGTCTTTGTTCCAAACATTTGTTGTTCCTATTCAACATTTATTTATATATATTTTTTATATATTTTATATTTTTAGTGCTGTGGTATATGGATAGACTGATTCGAATGAATCGTCGTAGATTAGCCAGAGCAAACACTGGTTATCTCTGTAATGTCTTATTTCAACAATGTCTTTTTTACATAGTAAAAATTACGTACATTACATTCAGCTAGACCTAGTGAATTTGAGACGACGGTGACCCTAGGTTCGCCATGTAGCTTTGAGGAACGTTCCAGAGCACTCACAATATTAAGCCAACTTACGACACAAAACATTGACAATTTAACACACTTTTGGATAAATTTAATACTTTTGCTAGTCAATAATCTGTTAGGTGCATTGGTGATTGATAACGTTTTCATGTTTTGTATTGCATATTGTGCTGAATATTTGTTATATTTGTCATACTTATGTATATATGTGATAGTTTATAAGAAGACATGAATTTCTTTTGAATCTACCGTAATCTATGAGCAAGTTTTTCCAAGGGTTTTCTTACATTAATAAGGGGTAATTGAAAACAACATTGAGTTTTAATATATGTTAAGTAAATAACAGCTGAAGACGAAGAATTAATATACCTGTCGGAATGTTGTGTTTGTTACATATGAACCCAAGAATATATTATCTTGTAGCTTTGAATATCTCCAACAAATTTATCAATCATGATAATTTCATTGTTTGTTTTTGGTAGACCTTTAGTAAATTATTAATATTCCATGCAGTCAAATTAATCACCATTTTACATTTGTTTTATTACCAAACTTTCAAATATGGATAACTAGTAAATAACATAACAAATCATTGTTATATTTAATAAATTTATTTTTATGTAAAACTGTTACAACAACCTAAAAGCACAACATTTGCTGTCGAAAATTGCTTTCACATAAAGGGTGGAAAAAATATGGAAATGCGTTCACAACTTTTGTATGACTTCATTTGTAAAAGTGAAATCTTGTACCATCAAAGAACATACTTTTTGACGCCATTAGCGACATTTCATCTTTTCAGGGGGATGGCCCACGAGTAGTTGAACTAAAATCTTCAATGTAAGCCACCTAGGCTTGGTATCAAATGAAAGTTCTATTCAGACTTCGAAAGGTTAATCTTTTCCAGAGTACTGGCCATTTAAACTTCAAAATAACTAATTTTAACAATATTATTTGTCCACTATTTAAGTAAATTTTTCTGATCAAAAATTATACTTCCTGGGACATAATTATTTAAAAAAATTAAATTGACAAATTATCTATGGAAAAATGTAAACTTGTTGTGAAAGTTTCCATATTTTTTAACCTTTATATATGCACCCTGTATATATAACATATAATTAAAAAAGGAAAATATATATATATATATATATATATATATATATATATATATGTAATTAAAAAAAGAAAACTAAGCTATGGCTGCTATGGCTGCACCTACCTCGACTGAGGGATGCAAGCAAAGGTGTGGGTGACTGCTCCGGTCACACGCCCAAATTGGACCTGTTCGCTTGCCACCCACCCCTTCAAAACTACATGCCAGGATTGAGCAAAACTCAAGCTTGTGGTAAACCAATTTTATCCAATGTGATTATCACGATATTACAATGTTTTTACTTGTACTAATATAAACATAAACCAATTGTACCACACAATTTCAAATACACTTAATTTTTATTTCTCGCCTCAGAATTATTTAGTACAGTAAATGAAACACAAAAACAATTCTTAAACTTACTTAGATGTTAGATTTTTCTTATAATTGGTAAGGGAAGTAATTCTTCACGAAAAAAAGGAACAATTTTAAAACGAACGGAATTGTATGTTTTTGGAATGTGATTGTATTATAACAAGTCAACCCCAAGAGAGTTCAGAATCGATATACAAGGTTACCCTCTAACCTAGAAGTGTTGTTACTATAACCTTGTTAAATAGTCTTGTAATGATGTTAAATGTGTCTGTCGTAAATGTAAATGTTGGTGGAATTTTGTTCACATTAAACATTTACCGCAGTTAGGTTATGACAACTTTATGTTTGTCATAAAAAAATCATTTATGTTATTGTAATGACGTTTTAAATGAAATCACATCCTTCGACAAGGGATTTATTATTTTATTTTTGGTCTTCAAAACAAAAGCTACGAAAGATTGTTTTTGTTTTGTGTACAACAAAACAGCTACACTTTAACCCTTTATATTGGACTTTGACAACTATGTACAGTACAAACTGAGTGTTAAAATATATTTAATTTATAAAAGTGTACAAAACTATCTCAATTTGGTTGATCACTTCTTTTAATAAGATCTGACTTACCTATTTACCACTGCTTATATTTACGTATCACGTATGATTCTGCAAGTTATAAAGTTTTTCATCGTTCTATATGACGAGTACTATCAACAGACTACTTCTATGACAGTCTACAGTTTTTTTACTCATATTAATGTATCATATAATTTTTCCAAGGCGTAAAACACTAAAAATCTGTCTAAATGTTTGTACGTTTTCAATGTCTACATGTAGAATCCCCAGTGAAGGAGGACAGCAAAGGAAAGGGTAGCAGAGACAGTAACTTGAGCTAAGTTGGCTTAACAAAACGGGCTTTCAATTAGTTAACTATAGAAACGAGTCATTAGCAGCTCATTACTCATTAATTGGCTAAAATTGGACAAAAGTTAGATTCAGTATTATTTACGTGAACTAACTATTACTGCGCAACTTACTGTACACTTATGTAAATACATAAACATTTGTAGTACAATACATACAAACGACGTAACATAGGTGTACTTCACCATAATGGTGCTGGTAATAAAAGTGATACATATTGGAAAAGGGCACCTAAACAGAAGTCAAAATTAATATACTTTTTTAAAATGTTCATCCATTGATTTTGAAATATAAATTCATAAATATTAATTGATAATTTCATATAAAAATTCAAAATTTTAAGATGATAAATTAAGAGTTGAGAATCAATTTAATTAATAAAATTGAATATGGCATAATATAAAAACAATAAACCATAGTTAGTGTAAAATGAAAATTCAGTACAATACGGGAAAGATAAACCAATAATCACAAAATAAAAATTATCATAGAGAGAGCAAAAGGAGAGTGTAGAGAGATTGTAAATAAAACATTAAAAAGTACAACAATTAAACATAAAATACACTCTACAAAACAAAACTTAGGAACCATTAAATAACATAATGTAGCAGTTTTAATTCAAAAGCTATATCCAGTTGCCAAACTACTCAATCTACACAAGAGGAACGTACCAGACAAATTAAAAAAAAATTGAACATAAACCCCTACACTGAAAATTAAGAATTCAAAAAAATAAAAACTATCAAATATTTAATCACCAAACAGAAGTGAGAAACAATTTTACATACCTTGAAAGGCCTAAGAATATAGACTATAAAAAACCAACCTGGTAAAAAAGGGATGATGTGGATGAACTTAACCAAGGTAAAAAAATACGACTAAAAAAAAACGAAGAAATTAATTTTTCCTAATTAAAATTGAGGTAATTTCTTAGCAATGTTGTTAACACAGTCCACTATTAAAGAGTGAGTGAGAATAATCGGACGTGCAGTTATACAATGACTGATTCATGATCAGTTCTGGATGTGTCTAATTCGGCAGTTTTAAAAGCCTGCATTAAAGCTTCAGTGTCTCAAATATCATTTTACAGGTTATATCAGATACAAAAGAATATGAAAAACGTACATTTATTATATGATAGTAACAAAAAAAGGTAATGAAAACACCCCATTTTGGTTTCATACAATTATTAGACATAATTAAATTTATTTTTCTCATTATTTTATTTTATGAAGTTTTATGTAAGAGAAGTCCTAATTACTTTTACTCAACCAAACGCTATACAAAATATTTCATTTATTATGTTAATTGCGTTTAATCACATTATCGATTGAAAATTTTCAACCATATGAAATAGAACAACAAAATGAACAACAAAACAACAACAACAAAACAGTAACGACACCACCCTATCTTTCTGTAATTAACATAATGTATTTTATTGATTCGTATAGTTAAATACTATCAATTAATCTCAGAAGTAATTTTTATAACATAATTTTAATGTCAAATTTCCTGTTTTTTGCTGGCAATGTTAAGTTGTGTACATCTATCCAAATGTACAATCTCAAACGTAAGTCTGTTGGGCTTTCTTTATACTCTGTGAATTTGCTTCTGGAATTTGAAATTGAATTTGAAGTCAAATAAATGTTAGTCTATGGTTTCAGGGTACTTATAAATTAATATGTATTTGACCCACAAGTCAAACATTATCAACTTCTGTCACGTACGATCGATTCACGTAGAGAATAATGTATCGGTTTGTGTGTCAATATTTATCTCAAGATTAGTATCAAACCACTCATTTTATACAATGTGCGTGACTTCACCATCATTCGATCGTCAAATTTACACAAACATTCATTACCTGTAATATTTACGCAAAGTTTTACCTGGCCAAATCGCGTGAGATAAAATTATCCTCTATGTGCACTTCGGGTCTCTCAATTATGTATCATGATGATGTACTACGTAGGAATAGACGCAGTAGACTTTTAAATTATTATAATATTTGACGATTTATGTAGATAAAAAACGATTTTTACATCTGTTACATCCAATTGGAGAAAAATAGTGGAAATAAAAAATGTATTGACTCGTCATAGAATAGAAACTTGGAAAACTTTAAACTTGAATATATGTTTTTTTTACTCAACTAAAAACTAATTTATTTCATAATATGGGAAAATGTTTATAGTTATAGCAAAAATTATGTTTATAGTTATTGAGTTATAAATAGTTAGATTGAAGTGTCAAATCTAATTACTTTAAGGCAATTATAACTAACTTTAATAAATAGATTGTATAGTAATAATACAGTATTGAAAAGCTGGGACAATTTATTAAAAATAATTAATTATCAAAATACTTGTAAATTTAAGATGGAGTTGATATTGGTATTCTTCGTTGTTAATAAATTTTCACAAAATCACCAATAAATAATACTTTTTTCGAGGCCTTTCGCCAGCAAAGCTGGCATCATCAGGCAACAAAAATTTATATTTGGTTATATATAAACAAAAAACAAAAAAATATTGTTTTGTTTATAACCAAATATAAATTTGTGTTGCCTGATGATGCCAGCTTTGCTGGCGAAAGGCCTCGAAAAAAGTATTATTTATTGGTGATTTTGTGAAAATTTATCATAATACTGTACGAATAATAATTACTTATCATTATAAATAAATAACATGAAAACCGCAAAATGACAAGACACAATGACAAGACACTGCACAATGACAAGACACAATGACAAGACACTGCACTATGAAAAGACACACAAATGACGTAAAGCCAGTGAACTATTTATTACTTGATTAATCACAATCGTTCAAACCAAATAAATCTGAAAAAATAACGATAATAATAACACATTTTCGACCAGCAGAACATATGCTGCACGAGTTTTACTTGAAGTTAAACTAATTAATCACTAATATTGAAACAATAAACAACAAGGGATACTCGACTGATGCATCGGACAATCGATTGACTCTGATTAGAGTCGATTCTGAAGTTTCTTAGGTATTATACAGTAATATACAAACGATAATATATGTTTTATTCTACACAATCTAAAATATCGATAACGTATTGATATTTTGAAGCTACTAACGTATTAATTTAAAATCTTGAGAAGGAAAAGTAAAATTCTTTCATAGAATGCCAATATAATGTTCTAATACCATGTTCGTGTTTTATATTTTTTGTAAATAAAACATGTTGATTGATCTTCACAGTAAAAACTTAAATCTTATTAATCTATGTCAGAACATGATGTATTAAAATGATAACATCTATACATACACACAACATTATTTAACGTCCAGACAATCGTGAAACGGAAAACGACAACTTGTTCTCACTTAACATGACCACTCATGTAATGACCCGCGACATCGTGTTAACATCTCATGATCTTGTCGCTACATTGCCGTGTCGTTGTTTAGTAGGTAAACATTGCGCTGATTTCAATACCACTAGTGATTCCGGATTTCAGTCTCAATTCGTATTGAGTATATTTTAAAAAAAATCGCAAACAAAAGAATAACTGTCTTTACTGTAAATGGCTTAAAATTGGTTGGACTAGTAACATTCAACATCATCATTAGTATCACTGTGGCATAGTGAGGTTAATGAGCTAAATGAGTGCTAATGTTGTGGAGCTAGGGGAGGTTCTGTTCTCCACTCAATAGCCACCATCTGTATGGATACAATCGAATAAATTTCACGTAACCACATTAG
>JAQJVL010000111.1:208831-231006 GCA_035578905.1 Stictocephala bisonia
ATAAACTTATAGTTAATAGTACCTTCTTGTTGTTCTTAATGTTACAACGACTAGAATTATTTTGTAAGTTTTTTCTCTAATATCGGTAATGAACAATAATTTTTCAAAACTGATATTTATTTACTCTTATTATTATTATTGTAAGTTAGTATCATTTACTTTTTTATCTGTCATTTTTTAACGAAAGTTTTATTTTTCTTGTTTATAAAAAAAAAAAAAAAAATAATAAGAATATAAGAACGCAAATAGGATGGCAAACAATCAATTCTCATTTAAACAATATTGCAACATAACCAATTAAACCTAAAGACCATAATACAATATAATATTCTAAAAATTTTTTAAATATGTTTGTTGGCAAGTATTTTATTATTGTGTATTTCTGTTGTTTCGTGTTTATAATTTGTCGTTATATTTTCTTAAATATCTATTTTAAACCTCACAGTCAATTTTTCTCGTAGTGGAGGTTTTGTGTCATGGTTCAGGATGTTTTTTATAAATTCAAAAACATGGAGCTTCGTAGCTCTGGAAACGTTATTTTATGCACTTGATGGGTTTGGAAATCATGTGAAATTGCCTTAAAAAATAACCATGAAGAAACAATGTGTTCATAGATATGGTAATTCTTTCAATTTTTAGCCCATAAATCAGTTTATAGTAACTTTTCTGTATTAACTTTGGTGTATACTTGTCCGTTTATTTCAGTTTAACAGAATATATGAGACTACGTTTATAAGGCGTCATCCTGAAATCCATGACAATTTCAGGCTAATCGTGATTGCCTTAAGAACACGCATGTACTGTATTTTTTAGATGAGTAGGCCTACTCTTATTTTATGATTTGTTTGTTTGAATATGATTAGTATAAAAAACATTCACTATCAGTAGATATTATAAATAAATATTGTGATGTAAGTATGGTACTAAACACAAGGACCTTTTTATAGGACCTTTTATGTTATATTTATAGGTTTTATAAATATAACATAATTTTAAAATTTTCATTTTCTTGAGTCAAACTTTCCGGAAATTAAATGTAGATCTAACAATGTGAAATATTATCATTGTCTTACAAACCTTCTAACTTTTGTAGAGTGTATTAACTCAATTAAATGTTCACTTAAAAATGTGATCTTTTTTCAAATTGATCCAAGTTCTGCATTGAAACGAAAATTAAAATACGAACTAATATATTACAATATTAAAATGTTTTGTATACTTTTATGACCTATCCGATCATAAGGGGTTTTTAATACTGGTTTATTCTCTATTATAATACATTTATATTATAAGTTACATTATTCCACAAAATTCACAAATCTACAGATGACAGTTAAAAGATAGCAATCTTTTCAAGTTAACGGTGTAGACAGTTACAAGTACTTTTATTTCAGCGGTCGTAAGCTAAACTATAGAACTATCCAAAAATAACCTTCAATTTTTTAAATAGCCATGGATAAGTTGATTTATCCTTAATACAGTTTCAAATTAAGAAACTTTCAAAACAAGAAATCTACTAGTTAAAATCTACATATTAAAAACCCCATTATTATGTATCAACACAAAATGTTTTGTTAATACTAAAAACATGACATCTAATCAATGTTAATTTTACATTGGTTTAGTACATACCATATGTGCCTCTCCGTTGATTTAGGTTAAGGTTTGTATTGCAAATTAACTCATTAGAAATTCGTGGTTTGTTGTGAAAGTAAACCATCGTATAAAATATAACAAAATTATGGAAATCCTTTAGTGATATAAATGTTCATCACAAATATTATTGTTTATAAATTCAGTAAATATAATAATCAACAGATCGTTTTAAACCTAAAATAGTCTTTTTCGCTATTTGAAAATTTAATATTAAAAAAACTTGCAATTTATAAGCTGCTACAGAAAATAGTTACACACTAAATATCAGTACTTACCCGCTATACATGATATTTTAACGGGTGGTAATGATCCCATCCATACGCGTCCGGTGGTAATGACCCACCCACCCATCCATACACGTCCAGTGGTAAAGAGCCACCTGTCTATCCATACACGTCCAGTGTTAATGACCCACCCACCCATCCATACACGTCCAGTACGCGTATAGTAAAAATCTATCAATAATGAAAAGTGTCCAGTCTAACATAGTCTGTTGGTATTCAGAATGTTAGAAAGCGGGTATTTTGGGTGACAAATAATCCAAGGAATTTCGCAGTTAATGAATGTTATTACATTATCTATTCGGGCGACTCGCCCTGTTACGATTACGACAAACCAAAGTTACTCCCTTTGTGTTCTGTGCTAAGTTATATCGAGGAATGTTGGTTGTAGCATTCCTCGCTTTGTTTTCAGCAGCTATATTCGGTAATGACCAAACCTATTGTACAAGAGTAGTGTACATTTATGTAGTGGGGCGACAGTCATTAGACAATAAACTGTTTAGTATGTATAGGAAAGATTTTGTATAGTTGTATATTCCTTTTACTAAGAACAGTAAAATCTATTGTGTTTTAAAAGTTATTTGTTGGCATCGGATTGTTCATGATTGGTAGAAACTCATGTCGTTAGTTTAGGGGTTCTTGACATCCGGTCCCCGTCCTGGTGGAGTTGGAAAATCAAACTTTGTTTGGATAACTTATATATTTTTACTATTTACGAGTAATAAACTCTATGTAACGTTAAACATTGTCATATTTATATTGTATTTTATAGTGTGTTTTATTTTTTTCTAATTGAGTTGTGTTATAGTTTTTAAGATAAGTCAATAAGCATGTGGTTTTGTAATGTTTTCTTGAATTATTATGAGCTAAGAAAAATAAAATGTTGTAGTTGTAGATGTACTGTATGCTAAGGTAGTAAGTATCACCTGAAGTCGACAGGAGTGTTTATATCTGTCGAAACGTTGCGTTTGTTGCTTGATACACTTGAAGCATTGGAAATCTCAAATCGTTTTCTACCATTCAGTACACTTATACATTGGAGTACTTTTTTCTAGTTTAATAGTCTCATGGACTATAAACACCAGCAAGTTTACTGTTTGATGAAGCCAACAAGTTTAGAGTGAGTTAGCTAGCTAGTCCTCAACAGTTTCTGAGACAGGTTTGGCTTAGCACGCTCAAACGGTTATTTAAATGGGTGAGATGATCGATAGCAGTGATTCAATTATGTATTAATTCTAGCGAACAAGATTCCTCGCCCGATTACGAATGTTTTTGATCAAAATTCCAATTACCGTTTCTGTTCATACGTATTAATTAATCAACACAGTGATTTGATTGGAATCTTTGTTTTTTATATTTCTAAATTTTCAACAGTAACGTTTTGTTGAAATTTACAGTATTGCTTTGTGTTTTTATAGTTAATAATTTTTTTATAAGCAGTATTACTGGACCAGTTTTAGTAAGCTCAATTGTGTGAATTGTAAGCTCTTCACTAAACAACACTAAACAAATGATACTTAGTACGTACGTTATTTAACACATGAGAGCTAGGAACGTTTTTTTTATGTCGACTTACATATTGGTTTGAATGTATTATCGTTTGCTATTTCCAAAACAATCCCAATTAAGAGTTTGAAACCAACAAAGAGTTTTTCAAACCATAATAATGAAATTATGTTTATAATGTTCAACAAAATAATTTGTTTTGTTTTGTAAAATAAAATAAAAAATAAAATAATAAAATAAAAAATATTTATTATCAATTAAAATGTTAACATGTAAGACTGATGTGAGAATCAACGTTCTTAAGTCGCAATTGTATTTGTAAAGCCTCTCAGTGAACCATAGATTTTTTTAATTTACAGAACTATTCAAAAGGAGAAATTAAACTAAATGTTCAATTGAATGAGATGAAATGTTCAATACCACCTCTGTAAAGATGACAAGTGAAGGACTGTCCCAGGCAATCTGTATCTTCATTGATGTTTATTAGAATGTTTATAAGAACGTATATATTTTATAACAACAACCTTAGCAAATATGATGATCTTATTACTTGAGTTCAAATTAGTAGCAAGGTGGGTTTACCTCCAACAAACCGTTACAAAATAACTGTTACATTAGTAACTACAGCCAATGTTTTCTACTGGTTGTACAACCATCGACAAACTCTAGGATATCTCATTCTGCCCCAAAGCTCCCTGCTTCTTACTTATTACTCTGTGATCACTGTCAACAACAAGCAGATTATAGGGTTTGAATTACGAGTCATGAATGAAAGAATGTCTTTATTTAAAGGCGGAGTTAGGACTACGAAGTCCTCTCTTCCACTCAACCTTGAGTCATGGTGTATGCAGGAAATACAAAAATACAAATACAAATATCTTTATTGCCATCAAACAAAGTAACTTGCATTAGCAATCGTCTTTACAAGAATCTATTTAAAAGCTATAAACACATTTCTTATCAAAATAATCCTTAACACTATAAAAGCTATTTTTAAGGAGGAAACTTTTCACATTTCTTTTAAAGGTAACAAAATTACATTCTTGTTTTAGATTGATTGGAAGGTTATTGAAAATTTTTATACAGTTATAAAATGTGTGGTTTTTGAAAAAGTGTGATCTGTGTGGTGGTATGTTATAGTTGTACTTGTTCCTGGTTTTACTATATAAAGATGGTAGAAATTCAGAGAAAATGTGCTGGTTCCTTTTCATAAAAATAAGTGACTCCAAAATATAAATCGATGGAAAAGTGAGCAAATTGAAATCTTTGAAGTAGGGGGCACATGATTCTGTTTGGCCAATTCCTGCAATTATCCTCACAGCTCTTTTTTGAAGAATGAAAAGAGTCTTTGTATAAGAGCTCTCAGATCCCCAAATGGCAACTGCATATGAGAGAAAAGGATATATAAGGGCATAATATGCTGAAAGAAGAATTTCAATGCTGGAATAGGTGGAGAGACGTCTTAATATAAAAACTCCTGACGACAAACGGCTCGCGACATGTTCGATGTGAGAGTGAAATTTCAAATTGGCGTCAAGGTGGAGCCCCAGGAATTTTACACCATCTTCCGCAGTAACGATACTTTCTCCTATGGAAAAGTTTAGGGGAAATGTCTCTTTATGGCCAATGGAAAAATCAAGTAGTTTAGTCTTATTTGAATTGACACACAAGAAATTTTCTTGGAACCATTGTACAATGTTGTTTGATTCAGTATAGGAGGCGATTTCCAAGTCTTGTCGTGTCTGACGAGATATGGCCAGTGATGTGTCATCGGCAAAGAGACACAGGTTCCCCTCAAGGACGCTTGATTTTAAGTCATTTATATATAAAATAAACAGCAACGGGCCCAGGATGGAACCCTGAGGGACTCCAGAGATGACAAGCTTCTCATCTGAGTATGAAAATGTCATACAGTCTTGATCTATTGAGGGTATCTTTACTATTTGCCTGCGACCGATAAGGAAGGAGGAGAACCACTTTAGAGCAGTGCCCCGAATCCCAATGCTTTCAAGTTTTTCAAGCAGCAGACCATGATTTACCATGTCGAAGGCTTTTCTGAGATCGAAAAAGACACCCACAACAGATTTTCTTTGATCCAGCTCTTTTACAACTATGTTAATAAGAGAAAACATGGCATCTACAGTAGACTTGCCCTTTAAAAAGCCGAATTGACCAGAAAATAAAATACTATATCTATCCATGAAAGAAATCAATCTATTTAAAACTGCTTTCTCAAAAATCTTAGAGAATGAAGATGTTATTGCAATGGGTCTATAGTTGTCAAGCATTTCCTTTTTTCCTTTCTTAAAAACTGGACTCACAACTGAAAGCTTCAGAAAGTCGGGAAATATTCCAGTTTCAAATGAGCTGTTGATAATGTTTACTAGAGGATTTGCTAGAAAGTTTGAGCAGGATTTCAGGAGCTTAGACGATACATTATCAGTTCCAGATGCCGTTTTAGGCTGTAATGAATTTATCAAATCAATAACTTCTACTACGCTTACAGGTCTTAAGAAGAAGGAATTCGAAGAAGAGTATTCATTAGAAGGGGAACTTGCACTCTTGCCGTTCAAGTTGGAACACTGTGATAGTCCTATACTTATGAAGAAATCATTGAAAAGGTTGGAGATCTCCTTAGGATGACTGACCAGTTTTCCATTGTTATTTTTTACAGCAAAATTAAATTCATTATGTGACTTTGAGGTGACCCTATTTTCATTAATAATGTTCCACATGGTCTTCGATTTGTTAGAAGAGTTACTGATTTGTTTGGACACCTTGAGACACTTTGAAGATTTTATACTATTACGATATTGATATTTCAGTCTTAGGTAGTGTTGTCTTAGCGGGTTTGCTCTCTCTAGATCTTTGGTAATGAAGTACCACCATCTGACTAAGTCCCGAAGATCAGCCTGCTCTTTGCTTAAGGAAACTTTGCTATAAAACTTTTTCTTTTTGCACCTTATCTTCTTTTCTGGGAAAGCCTGGTTTATATAAAAAGAAATCGTAGAGATGAAATTCTCCATTTTTGTTTCAACTGAAACTGCGCTATAAACCTCATCCCACTGCTCATGAGCAAGAAAATGATTAAATATCAACGTGTTTTCCTCAGTGAATGACCGGCAAGAGCGAAACCTCGGTGAAGCATCCCTTTGTGGAGGCAGCTTGACTACAGTCATCTGGGCGTGGTGATCTGCCAAGGCAGTCACAAGAACAGATGCAGTGACATGATCTTGAGGAAGATCAGTGTATACGTGATCAATAAGAGACCTAGATTCTTTAAACTCCCTCGTAAATGACCAGACAATGTTCCTCAATCCATGACACTCCATGGTATGCACCAGCTCATCAACCTTTAGGCCTGAATCAGATAAATCTACGTTGAAGTCACCTACCACAAGTGTACTATGATTCGGTGACATAACTTTATCTAGGAATAATGACAAATGACTATAGAAAGCCCTGTGTTCCTCAAGAGAGGCCGAAAAGGGAGTTGGCTTGTAAACAACCACAATGAGAAAAACTCTTTTATAAAAGCTTACCTTTACAGCCGCCAATTCACACTTGCCCTCCAGGCAGTACCCCAAAACATCAACCTTCTCGATATTTAGCGTTTCCCTTGCAAAGATACAAACTCCACCTTTACTTAGGTTTCTACGGCAAAAGGAAGAGACTCCAACATACCCAAGCAACCTCAAAACGTCGAACTCAAACTGTTTCAGGTGATGCTCAGAAATACATATCAAGTCGGGGGCTTCCTTATCAATAGAAGATTGAAAGACATCAAGCTTACTTTCAAGCCCTTGGATATTTTGATGGAGGACTTTTAGAGCATTACACCCTATATCAGTGATGGAAGACTGGGGGAGGGCTCTAAAAAACCAGCCGAGCCCGTCGCTGACCGATGAGGAAACACAGTCTCGGTGTTTTCAAGAGAGAGCTCCCCCGGCCGCTGACCCCCGGCAAGTGATTCCGACCTCCCACAGTGAACCCTTTTCAAAGTTCGAAGCATGAGATAGCCAAGACAACGATTCCCATACTTGCTGAGATGGCGACCATCTTTTGCCAAATGACGTCTAGAAATAAAGTGCCAAGTTTTAACAAAACGGACACCAAAGTTCCAGCACATTAACTGAAGCTGGTCATTTAAATCTATCAATGCTGCATCACTGATGTCAGCCCGATACAGAATGCTATTTAGGATTATTTGCGATGCTGGAAAGGTTCGTCTTGCTGTGGAAAGCAGGTCTGCCATGTCATTAAGCATTTCCCGCTTCCCCCAACCTCCATTATAGCCTTTACCACCACAGAAACCTTGCTTCAAATTGTTTGTCCCTACATGGAGATATATTACTTTTGGATTTTTCTTGACATGCCCAAGAAGTTTTTGTTTTATGTGCAGGATTTTAGCCCCAGGATTGCAATCAATGGTAGCACCACTATCCGCACACTGCCTGGCCGAATACTTAAGAATTGAATCGCCAATAATCAGACAGTCTGACAAAGAACGTTTACTAGTGCTACCATCCCTACTTTCAATAACCTTCCTTTCCTTTACAGAAAGTTGTTCCTCTAAGACTAAAGGAGCCTCTGCCGGACACTCCTCAGATTTACAATTAGATGTCAAGGAGGTATCACTTGTGTTTAAACTTTTTGGGGATTGCAAGTCACAAAGGATTTTGTCATTTATACTTAATGATACTATTTTAGGCTTATATCTAGAGGAAACTGAGCTGGCATTGTAATTTGAGCACAGGCTTTCACGAGTATGTTTTGCTCTCTTACTGTTACTGACTTTCCACTTTCCAGAGACTTTATTTATAACAACGGGGCTTACATCTAAGTCTACATTTTCATAGTGTTCTACGTCCCTCAACATATTATACTTGTTTTTGTGATTAAAACTAGGTTGTGCTACAATATTTTTGTTGCGAGAGCAAGCATGCTTGCTGTTAGATTTAACCTTAACCCAGCTACTTTTGTTTATATTTTTAGCTACGGAAACAGTGTTGACAGTAGTAGTGGATTTTTTTGTGGTGCATATAGGACCATTATTTTTATGGTATTCAACATCTTTGCTACAGTTACCAATGTCAGTCCGCAGGGACTGGGAGTGTGGGCTAGAGTACAGATGTGCACCTTCTAACACCTGAACAACAGGCAAACAAACATCTACATTTTCTGCAACTGTCACCTGGAAGGAATTATACCAGTTTTGGAATGATGCACAACCAGGCTTTACTTTTCTGCAGTAACCCTCATCTACAAACTTAGCGTTCACCAGAACATATATACCACATTCAAAGCCTTTGCTCTGTTGCTTACATTTACTTTCGAAAAACTTACTTTCATCAAAATTCAGGGCTTCAGTAAACAGTTTTTTTGCACTATTAAAGTTATGGCTCTGAAGGGAATCGAAATGATATCCAGATTTAGCTTTGAGATCTAAAAAGAGTAAGCTCCAATGCGTGCCATTGTCAGATATGAGCTCAGCTCCATTGTCATTTACACACATGAAAGCAAAGTCATAATTGTTAAAACTAAGAGAGTTCAATTGATGCTGTACTACATCTGAGCTTCCATGTCTAATCAACTGGGTTAGAGTTGGGCCTAAGAATAGAGTGTTACAGTAAGAGTTACACAAGTTATTTTCATTAAAAGCTTCGAAATAAGAGTCTAGTATTTTGTCATCTACCCAACGGCCTGACTGCCAGGCATTTTCACGCTCATTTTTTATCTGCATGTCTAGATTAACTAGCTGTTTTTTTAGATCTAAGTTTATACGCTCACGCTCTTTTAAGCTAAAAGTAAGAGATTTAATAGATGTGTGAGTTTCGGAAAGCAGTGACTGTAGATTACTTATCTCTTCATTAGCCCTACTTAACTTATCTTTACAAACACTTAAACTACTTTTTAACGCAATACTTTCATTTCGAATAGTGTCTCTTTCTTCAGTGATAACATCCTGCAGGTTTAAAGAGTCATTCAACACAGTACGAACATCTAATTTAGTTTCCTTTAGCTTAGATTCTAATAAATAATTTTCAGCTTTAGTTTCGTCTAATGATTGTTGAAGCTCCGAAATTGTTCCGAAAGCCTCTTCAAGTTTTGTTATTAACTGAGAAACGTTCGCTTCTATTTCTTGCAGCCTCAAATCAGGAAAATTTACTTGCAATTTTTTCCAGTTAAGATTTAGTTCTAATACGATCTCAACAGAGGTGTCGTCTAAATTATGAATTGAATTCATAACATTTTCAAGATTACCAATAATTTGCTTACTACGCGTGACAACCATTTTATATTTAATTAATTACACAGAAGAAATAAAAAAATAATAATTTTTTAAAACAATAACAAGCAATATTTACAATATTTACAAGAACGAAGAAGACAGGAATATAGTTTATTAGGAGAATTGGGTGCTGTATTCCTTGGTTTAGCTTTGAACAGAAGCTACAGAAATTGTGTTACCATTGTGTTACCATGTGTGTGAAATTGTGTTGTCATTGTGTGTATAGTACAAGCACGATTTTACAGAACCCACCTGCCCACCCATAAAAGTACGGTTTTACTGAGCCACCCTGTCATTCATACAAGCACAGTGTTACTGACCCTCCATCTCAGCCATGCAAGCACGGAGTTACTGACCCACCCGCCCATCCATCAAGCACAGTGTTACTACTGTGTTACACAGTGTTACTACTACAATATTTGATAGTAATATTGTTGTACTTAGATACAGATGACTTGAATGTGTTTTGTGATATTTATGAATTATAATGACGAAACTGAATGAATTAATTTTAAATTATGAAGTATGAAACTATAGAATTACTTAATGTATATCAAATATAATAAATTCGAAAATAACATATTATATTTATATTGGTATCTTTTAAACGTACTGAATGTGACCATTGTATCGAAGAACCTTATGAAATGGCACGTAAAATAAAAACACTGGCCCTTAGTTGCTCCATGTAAGTTGTATGGGTATTTGCCTTTTTAAGGAATAGGTTACGTATATAAAATGTGGAAATAAATAGACTTTCAATTTTATTTAGTCATAATTATCGTAGATGACGTCTGGAATTCACCTCAAAATAAAAAGTAAACTTTTCTGTAGTAATTGCTAAGAATATCAACGAATTTTATAAATGCTTTTCCGTAAGTACAAAAAGATATATAAAAGACTAATAAAAACTGCAAAAGCCTACACAGTTAACAAATAGCTAAAGAACTCCAAAATAATTTTAAAATCTGCGTGGAAATTACTATAAACCCCGTGCGTGTAAGCAATTTAAAAAAGCTCCATTTATGTTAATGAAATGTAAGTAAATAGCACTATTGTAAGAGCCTTAAAAATAGCTGTGGAATGTAAAAGTTTTTCTGCTCCGTAGCCGCTCGGAGCAAGGCAACGGAATTAAAGATATCGTAAATATTTCGAGTCCACTCCCATCCTTTGTATTATTTCAGTGATGAAATCTGAACTGAAAAGCATTATTCTAAAGGTTCATAAAATGTTTCTGAGAATACTATTCGCATAACAATAAATTTCATAAAATATTTCTGAATAGTAAGATAGATTCTATGACCGAAATCGTCAATAACTGGTTTCAATCGGTGAATACCTGCAAGCAGATAGCTTGAGGTGTTTATATTCAGAGTTTGCCTTGATAAAAATTTATTTTAGTATATTTTAACTTATACGACCTTTATGATTAGAAATTAATGGAAATAAATATACGGCGATTAAGCTGTACAATCTCGATAAACGACGCGTTTCGTCAACACAGTGACATCTTCAGCCATCTATTATTAAGGAAATTTTCGAATATTAATATAAAATAGTTATTGCACACAATATGAATAAACTGGTAAACACAATTAATTTTCGTTGTCAACGTTTTTCGTTTATTTCGTTCCAGTAGTAGGAAATGAACTCCAATTTTTAATAGTTGAGTATAAATATCAACACTTTATGTATTATTAGATTAAGTGCCTAAAAGCTTGTGAAAGGGTTGCACATATCATTACTATAGTGGGTTTGCAACCCTAATTCAATCTCAGTTCATTCTGTTACTCTTTGTTAACACAACAACGTTAGGGGCTTTTGTCAAACACGATAGAAATAACAATATTATACGAACTACATTAATAAACCAATATTCGGCCACAGAGCAACAATTTCGTGTGAAATTATACATTTTAAGCCTTAAGGGGAGCAGGAAAGGTAAAAAAATTTTTTTTTTATAATTTTATTTTATTTTTTTATATTTAAATTTGACCTTTTCCCTGCACAAAAATATAAAAGGTATTGCTGTACGATGCCTAGAAACACTTTTAATAATTAATTAAAAATATTAAGTACCGGGGTTCAATCAGCTGGCGCAACACATCACTGGCTATAGTATGCAGATATGCTTTCCTATAAATTCAGTTGAGTAATAATCTTTCTACAGTTGGCTACTCTGGCTCAGAGACAACTGAATGAACAGCAGTCTGTTGTTCTAGTGTTCTGTTTGTAAATAAACAACCTAAACACCATAGTTACTAATTTCATTACTAAGGTTATATTTTGTGCTGAGTGTTATTATTTATTGTTAGCTAAGTGTTTTTCTTTTATTGTTTAGTTTTTAATATTGTTGTAATGCCTAGGCAAAAAGTAAGTTATAAAACTAAGAGAAAGCATCATGTAGGGAATCAGTATATGAAAAGGAATAGTAAAACAAACTTACAATCTGATACTAGGCCTGGTCAAGAAAATGTAACAACTCCTGAACAGAATAATTATGATAGGCCTAAAAGCTCTTCAGGGAGAAAACTGTCATTTGACAACTATCAGAGCTTTTCAGCTACAGAAACTGGTAACTATATTTTTAACTTATCATTGTTGTCCAATGCCATCAAACAGTTTGTGAAGTGTGCGTTTTGTAATAGCAATGAAAGCATTGAACTGCTAGTTTTGAATGATAACTGTGAGAATGGGTTAGTTTTGAATTTTAAACTTGTGTGTTCAATCTGTTCAGAGTCATTTACATTTAAAAACTCCAAATTATGTGATGATGGAAGATTGTTTGATCTTAACTTAAAATTTGTTTATGCATTGCGTTCCATTGGTAAAGGGCAAGCTGCCGGAAATGAGTTTTGCGCTTTATTAGATTTGCCCAAGCCACCACAAAAAAATGAAAAATACCACAAAGCATTACTGACTGCTATTCAATCATGTGCAGAGGAGAGTATGATCAAAGCTACTAATGAAGCTGTTTTGGAAAATAATAATTCTAAGGATCTTGCTGTAGGGGTCGATGGTTCGTGGCAGCGCCGAGGTTTTAAATCCCTAAATGGCCTAGTTAGTGTGACAAGCTTTGATACTGGTAAGGTCTTAGATGTTGCAATCCTTTCAAAATACTGCCAGGTTTGCTCAACTCAAACAAATAGGCCTATTAAAGATCATGTGTGCACCAAGAATTACGAAGGGTCTTCGGGTGGTATGGAGGTTGCTGGTGCTTTACAAGTTTTCAAAAATTCAGTAAACCGTGGAGTGCGATACACGAGGTACCTTGGTGATGGGGACAGCAAAGGTTTCCAGACTGTAAATAGCAATAAACCATATGGTGATGATGTACATATTGAGAAGCTAGAATGTATAGGACATGTGGAGAAAAGAATGGGAAGCAGATTGAAAGATTTGAAAAAGAAAACAGGTAGGGAAATACTTCCTGATGGTAAAATGCTTGGTGGAAGACATAGACTTACCAATGAGGAAATAGGCAAGTTGCAAACCTATTATGGCCTTGCAATCAGAAGAGGGGGTAGTAGTGTTGAAGAAATGAAGAAAAATATATGGTCTACATATTTTCACAAAATATCAACCGACGACAACCCCCAGCATGGTTTGTGCCCCAAAGGACCAGATACATGGTGCTCCTATAACAAAGCTCAAGCTGAAGGTAAGACCCATAAACATAAAAATAGCCTACCCAATGATGTGATGTTAAAAGTCAAAAACATATACAGAGCTCTGACAGACAATGATCTTCTGAAAAAGTGTGTTCACGGACATACCCAAAATCCGAATGAAAGTTTTAACCATATGGTATGGCTGAAAGTACCAAAACAAGTGTTTGTAAGGTTAGAAACTTTGAAAATAGGTATATATGATGCTTTGTTGTGCTTCAATGATGGACAAAGCAGTAAGTTAGAAATTTATAGGAAGTTAAGCCTAAGTTTGTCTGAACAATCCGTAAGTGCCCTGCGCAATAGTGATGTTTTACGACTAAAAAAAGCAAATAAATCTGCGGAAGAAATGACCAAAGAAGCAAGAATAGCAAGAAGGAGGAAGAGACTCATGGAAGAAGACAAAAGTGAGGCTGATGACCCTCAGTATGGACCAGGGCGCTTTTAACTTAGGTATGTTGTATTTGTCATATTTGTTCGCAATTTTCCGAAAGTTGGGTTTTCATAACACAAAGGTACAATTTTCTCAAAAAATAATTGGCCTAGAGAGTTGAAAATTTTTACATACATTATGTTAGTAGGCTTTAATAAGCAGACCCAATTTGGTAATTGTAACTCATGTAATAACATTTTTTTTAAATAAAATTCACTTCAAAATTCTTAAAAAAAAGTATGTTTAAAATAAAATTTATATCTCTAAATTTTTTTTGTAAAACTGTTTGAAAATGGGTCTATTTGTTGATAGAAATTGTAAAAATATGCCCTGAAAGTTTGAAGGTTGTAACTATAATAGTTTTTATAATAAGTGTACCTAAAGTTATTAAAATTAACATTGTCGGTATAGGCCTTTCCCGCTCCCCTTAAATGAAATTAGTATGTGTTTTGTTATAATTGATATTTGTCGGAGGGAATGTGGCCTTTATTAAACAACTTTTATCAAATTAATCAGTAGAAAAGCATGTATAATTCAGGATGTAATGTTAAAGGGATTAATTATAGCCTTGCCAGGTTTATATAGAATTGGTCGGTAGCATAGTTGGTTCAATCCCAGCTTTATGAGCTAAAGGTTGTCAGTTCGATCCCAATCAGAGTCATAATACATTTTGAGAAGGATCAGCTGATAACCACCGGCTGTTCATTTGTCATTGGGCTATTAATTAATGACACTTTCTAAGGAATAGTCGACCTTAGTTTGTAACAATGACTACATTCGCTCATCTACACTCATCACACTCATTCGAAATCCATATTCGCCCATATCTTGACGATCGGCGTCTTATGAATAAATAAATAAATAAATAATACCAAGTAAATAATATAATATCTTGGCAAGAGGAGAAATACGTACTGTGAATATCTCATAAATCTATAAGAATACTATCTATTATGCATATATTATGTAGTTGAATTTCATACAAGAAGTAGTCTGTTATTTTGTTGAAAACCTACTTAATTGTACTTTGTTAAATAAAGTGTAAAATAAAAGTCCATGTAACATTAACATTTAAGTTCAATTTGAAATAATTATAAAATTCTCAAGTAATAATCGCTTTCAATTCAAATTCAAAAATGTAAACATACAATTTCCATAGTTTAGTTTATTGTGAAATAATCATTTGATTCATCAATTAAAAAATAAATTTAAAAAATTGCGTTCTCGTAGTACACATCTTTTTAATAATTATTTATTTAATGCAAAATTTGAAAAATTTTACCAGTTTTTCGTCCAACATTTGTAATAATTCTTGGAAAAGATCGAATTATGGGAATTTGGATCCCCAATGAAACCAGCACTGGCCTATGTTGAGAGTGGGGAAAAGCACAAGAACTTTCCTAATTTGTTTTGGGCTTGATGTTCGTTCACACGAGCAGAAGCTAAGTCGGGGGAGTAATCTCGATGCCAACGAGCTGAATAAAAAGTGGTTGAATCTTTAGCATCAAAGATCAGGAAAAGGTTATTCATTTCAGCCCAGTCAGCAAGCTTTCTGCTATTCTCGTCGGCGGTGTTATAGCTCAATTGGCTATGGTGACTGTTGAAGTCCCCCACATAGAGGATAGGGTGTTCAAAACTTGGCAAAATCATATCGTCAGGCCACTGGATGCTTATAAACATTTACTATTGTAGTTTCTGACACTTGGATTGCCAAGACAAAGATGTCACCATCAGAGCTCTTATGGGTAATTGACACATTGTACACGGCATTCTTTACATAAGTTGCAATACCATACACCCTATGCCCAATTGAATTAACAAGTCTGTATCCAGGAATATTGCCTCTTGCACTATTGTTATCTTCGATATTCGTCTCTTTGAGTGGAAGGATATTACATTGTTTTCTAGAAGGACCCTACTGATGCACTCACTCTTCGCCTTGCTTAAAACCTCAGCGTTAACATGGACTACATTTAAATAGAAACTATTGTTTTGAAATGAGCTTGGTCATCAAAAGGGCCTTTTTTATTTTGTCTGGCAGCCGCCATAGCTGGGAGATCACAAATTTGTAACAGTCCAGCTATCAGTTTTATTGCTCGTTTAGAACTACTCAGGGGATACGTACAGCTTTAAAGGTTTGCTGTGGACGTGAACAACTTCAAACTCTCACTATCTATCTAACAAACAAAAATCATTTAAGAGTAACTAAGGATAAAATTATTAAATACTTTAAGCGATCTTGACCATTGTCTTTGTCCCAAATATTTGCTGTTCCTATTCAACATTTATTTATATATTTTTTTCAAATACCTATATGACTTCATAGCAGTCGTATTTGGGTATCATCATAATTACGCTAACCGATATATTTATTTGAATAAAATGTTAATATAATCACAAAATAATTATGTAAAGTCGTTTCAACTGAAAATTATTAAATACAAAATCATGTCCAAGACCCTTTCTTTCAAGACCATAACGTATTGGGATGATAACAAGAGTGGGAATTGGGTAATCCTGTCCCGTCCTGTCCAACCGAGCGTGCTCGGACACGCTGCATCACGTATCCCACGAGCATTAACCACACTGTTGTATTCAGGTAAGGTATTTTAATAAAGTTGGCCCACCCTAATTCATATGCATCCTTTAAATAAATTACCTGTACGAAGCCATACATGTACTAACTTATGATTCTGTTACAAAATAATTTTAAAATTACAAATTATTTTGGCCAATTCTCAATTTACGATTTTTGTTCACTGAAATGAAAAAAAAAAAAACAGCCTTATTTACTGAAGAAAAGTTATGAAAATATTGGTTCTTTCTTAAAGTTGACCTCAGTATTGTGGTATATGGATAGACTGATTCGAATGAATCGTCGTAGATTAGCCAGAGTAAACACTTTGGCTGTCTCTGTAATGTCTTATTTCAACAATGTCTTTTTTACATAGTAAAAATTACGTACATTACATTCAGCTAGACCTAGTGAATTTGAGACGACGGTGACCCTAGGTTCGCCATGTAGCTTTGAGGAACGTTCCAGAGCACTCACAATATTAAGCCAACTTACGACACAAAACATTGACAATTTAACACACTTTTGGATAAATTTAATACTTTTGCTAGTCAATAATCTGTTAGGTGCATTGGTGTTGATAACGTTTTCATGTTTTGTATTGCATATTGTGCTGAATATTTGTTATATTTGTCATAATTATATATGTGATAGTTTATAAGAAGACATGAATTTCTTTTGAATCTACCGTAATCTATAAGCAAGTTTTTCCAAGGGGTTTCTTACATTAATAAGGGGTAATTGAAAACAACATTGAGTTTTAATATATGTTAAGTAAATAATAGCTGAAGACGAAGAATTAATATACCTGTCGGAATGTTGTGTTTGTTACATATGAACCCAAGAATATATTATCTTGTAGCTTTGAATATCTCCAACAAATTTATCAATCATGATAATTTCATTGTTTGTTTTTGGTAAACCTTTAGTAAATTATTAATATTCCATGCAGTCAAATTAATCACCATTTTACATTTGTTTTATTACCATCCCTCAAATATGGATAGCTAGTAAATACCATAACAAATCATTGTTATGTTTAATAAATCTATTTTTATGTAAAACTATTACAACAACCTAAAGCACAACATTTGCTGTCGAAAATTGCTTTCATATTCAGGGTGGAAAAAATATGGAAACGCATTCACAACTTTTGTATGACTTAATTTGTAAAAGTAAAATCTTGTATAACATCATGGTTACAAAAAACATACTTTTTGACGCCATTAGAACATTTCATCTTTTCAGGAGGACGGCCCATGAGGAGTTGAACGAAAATCTTCAATGTAAGCCACCTAGGCTTGGTATCAAATGAAAGTTCTATTCAAGAGTAATTAATTGCTGCAAACCAGATTTCGGAAGGTTAATCTTTTCCAGAGTACTGGCCATTTGAACTTCAAAATAACTAATTTTAACAATATTATTTGTCCACTATTTAAGTAAATTTTTCGGATCAAAAATTATACTTCCTGGGACATAATTATTTAAAAAAATTAAATTGACAAATTATCTATGGAAAAATGTAAAATTGTTGTGAAAGTTTCCATATTTTTTTAACCTTTATGTATGCACCCTGTATATATAACATATAATTAAAAAAGGAAAGTATATATATATATATATGTAATTAAAAAAGGAAACTAAGCTTCATTACATTTACATTTGTTTTATTACCATCCCTCAAATATGGATAGCTAGTAAATACCATAACAAATCATTGTTATGTTTAATAAATCTATTTTTATGTAAAACTATTACAAGTTATACAGAAACTAGGCTTCACCTACCTCGACTGAGGGATGCAAGCAAAGGTGTGGGTGACTGCTCCGGTCACACGCCCAAATTGGACCTGTTCGCTTGCCAACCCACCCCTTCAAAACTAGATGCCAGGATTGAGCAAAACTCAAGCATGTGGTAAACCGATTTTATCCAATGTGATTATCACGATATTACAATGTTTTTACTTGTACTAATCTAAACATATACCAATTGTACCACACAATTTCCAATACACTTAATTTTTATTTCTCACCTCAGAATTATTTAGTACAGTTAAATGAAACACAAAAGCAATTCTTAAACTTACTTAGATGTTAGATTTTTCTTATAATTGGTAAGGGAAGTAATTCTTCACGAAAAAAAGGAACAATTTTAAAACGAACGGAATTATATGTTTTTGGAATGTGATTGTATTATAACAAGTCAACCCCAAGAGAGTTCAGAATCGATATACAAGGTTACCCTCTAACCTAGAAGTGTTGTTACTATAACCTTGTTAAATAGTCTTGTAATGATGTTAAATGTGTCTGTCGTAAATGTAAATGTTGGTGGAATTTTGTTCACATTAAACATTTACCGCAGTTAGGTTATGACAACTTTATGTTTGTCATAAAAAAATCATTTATGTTATTGTAATGACGTTTTAAATGAAATCACATCCTTCGACAAGGGATTTATTATTTTATTTTTGGTCTAAAAACAAAAGCAATGAAAAATTGTAATCATAAATGTATACAAAACAACTACACTCTAACCCTTTATATTGGACTTTGACAACTATGTACAGTACAAACTGTGTGTTAAAATATATTTAATTTATAAAAGTGTACAAAACTATCTCAATTTGGTTGATCACTTCTTTTAATAAGATCTGACTTACCTATTTACCACTGATTATATTTACGTATCACGTATAATTCTGCAAGTTATACAGTTTTTCATCGTTCCATATGACGAGTACTATCAATAGACTACTTCTATGACAGTCTACAGTTTTTTTTCTCATATTAATGTATCATATCATTTTTCCAGGGCGTAAAACACTAAAAATCTGTCTAAAGAAATGTTTGTACGTTTTCAATGTCTACATGTAGAATCCCCAGTGAAGGAGGACAGCAAAGGAAAAGGTAGCAGAGACAGTAACTTGAGCTAAGTTGGCTTAACAAAATGGGCTTTCAATTAGTTAACTATAGAAACGAGTCATTAGCAGCTCATTACTCATTAATTGGCTAAAGTTGGACAAAAGTTAGATTCAGTGTTATTTACGTGAACTAACTATTACTGCGCAACTTACTGTACACTTATGTAAATACATAAACATTTGTAGTACAATACATGCAAACGACGTAACACAGGTGTACTTCACCATAACGGTGCTGCTAATAAAAGTGATACGTATGGAAAAGGGTACCTAAACAGAAGTCAAAATTAATATACTTTTTAAAAATGTTCATCCATTGATTTTGAAATATAAATTCGTAGATATTAATTGATAATTTCATATTAAAAATCAAAATTATAAGATGATAAATTAAGACATGTGAATCAATTTAATTAATAAAATTGACTGTAGCATAATATAAAAACAATAAACCATAGATAGTGTAAAATGAAAACTCAGTACAATACGGGAAAGATAAACCAATAATCACAAAATAAAAATTATGCTAGATGAAGCAAAAGGAGAGTGTAGAGAGATAGTTACTAAAACATTAAAAAGTACAACAGCTAAACATATAATACATTCAACAAAACAAAACTTAGGAACCATTAAATAACACAATGAAGCAATTTTCATTCAGAACCTATATCCAATTGCCAAACTATTCAATCTACAAAAAAGAAACGTACCAGATAAATTAAAAAAATTGAAAATGAACATACTTGAACAAAAACCCCTACACTGAAAATTAAGAATACAAAAAAAATTAAAACTCTCAAATATTTAATCACCGAACAAAAGTGTGAAACACAAATTTACATACCTTGAAATGCCTAAGAATATAGTCTATAAAAACCCAACCTGGTAAAAAAGAAATATTACCAGGATGGTATTGATACGGATAAACTTCCAAGGTAAAAAATACGACTAAAAAAAACAACGAAGAAATTAATTTTTTCTAACCAAGGTAAGAAATACGGCTAAAGAAACAACGAAGAAATTAATTTTTCCTAATTAAAATCGAGGTAATTTCTAAGTAGTGCTGTTAAAACAATCCATTATTAAAAAGTGAGTGAGAGTCATCGGACGTGCAGTTATACAATATGACTGATTCATGATCAGTTTTGGATGTGTCTAATTCAGCAGAGTTTTAAAAGCCTACATTAAAGCTTCAATGTCTCAAATACCATTTTAACAGGTTATATCATTCCCCATGGAATATGAAAAACGTACATTTATCATATGATAAAGGCAATGGAAAACCCCATTTTGGTTTCATACAATTATCAGACATAATTACATTTATTTTTCTCGTTATGTTATTTTCTGGAGTTTTATGTAAGAGAAGTCCTAATTAATTTTACTCAACCAAACCCAATAAAAAATATTTCATTTATGATGTTAATTGCTTTTAATCACATTATCGATTGGTAAATTCCACCAACATGGCTTCATATGAAATATAACATAGAAAAAAAAAAAAACAGTAAAGACACCACCCTCTTTTTCTATAATTAACATAGTGTATTTTCTTGATTTGTATATTAAATATTACCAATTAATCTCAGAAGTAATTTTTATAACATAATTTTAGATGTCAAATTTCCTGTTTTTTGCTGGCAATGTTAAGTTGTGTACATCTATCCAAATGTACAATCTCAAACGTAAGTCTGTTGGGCTTTCTTTATACTCTGTGAATTTGCTTCTGGAATTTGAAATTGAATTTGAAGTCAAATAAATGTTAGTCGATGGTTTCAGGGTACTTATAAATTAATATGTATTTGACCCACAAGTCAAAAATTATCAACTTCTGTCACGTACGATCGATTCACGTAGAGAATAATGTATCGGTTTGTGTGTCAATATTTATCTCAAGATTAGTATCAAACCACTCATTTTATACAATGTGCGTGACTTCACCATCATTCGATCGTCAAATTTACACAAACATTCATTACCTGTAATATTTACGCAAAGTTTTACCTGGCCAAATCGCGTGAGATAAAATTATACTCTATGTGCACTTCGGGTCTCTCAATTATGCATCATAATGATGTACGTACTACGTAGGAATAGACGCAGTAGACTTTTAAATTATTATAATATTTGACGATTTACGCAGATATAAAAACGATTTTTACATCTGTTACATCCAATCGGAGAAAATTGTGGAAATTAAAAATGTATTGACTCGTCATAGAATAGAAACTTGGAAATATGTGTTTTTTTACTCAACTAAGAACTAATTTATTTCATAATATGGGAAAATGTTTATAGTTAGATTGAAGTGTCAAATCTAATTTCTTTAAGGCAATTATAACTAACTTTATTAAATAGATTGTATAGTAATAATATAGTATTGAAAAGCTGGGACAATTTATTAAAAATAATTAATTTTCATAATACTGTACGAATAATAATTACTTATCATTATAAATAAATAACATGAAAACCGCACAATGAAGACACACAAATGACGTAAAGCCGGTGAACTATTTATTACTTGATTAATCACAATTCTTAAAACCAAATAAATCTGAAAAAATAACGATAATAATAACACATTTTTCGACCAGCAGAACATATGCTGCACGAGTTTTACTTGAAGTTAAACTAATTAATCACTAATATTGAAAAAATAAACAACAAGGGATACTCGACTGATGCATTGGACAATCGATTGACTGATTAGAGTCGATTCTGAAGTTTCTTAGGTATTATACAGTAATATACAAACAATAATATATGTTTTATTCTACACAATCTAAAATATCGATAACTTATTCATAATTTGGAGCTACTAACATATTAATATAAAATCTT